>CM035806.1:122503791-122558791 GCA_020466095.1 Chlorops oryzae | reverse complement strand
TTTCGATGTACAAGTTGTTGTAACGAGTCTACGATTCAATGAGGTCTTTTTTTTTGTGACTCGTGAATGCCTGATTGCGGCGCATTGTTTTCCTTTTTTTCTAATTTCTTCTTTTCTTTTTTGTTTTCAGCAAAAGCGTTTATTGAGCCTTTGAAGCTGGTACGAAACAATTCCACCCCTTTACGTTGCAAGCGAAATGGAATAACGCTTTATTACTGCTGCTCCTCTTGCTGTCTGTCTGTATGGCTGGATGACTGACTGGCTGAGCTGCTGGATCTCTTGGGCTGGTTGCGGGCTGCTCGCTCGCTCGCTAGCCTGCTACCTTCCTATAACTACCCAACCAGTTACCTCCCTGCATGCCCTGTTCCCTTCGTTCGTTCATGCGCTGGATTCTTCCTCGCGCTTGAAACAAAGTTCAGTTAATTTTTGGTTTGATTTATTGGAACTCGCACACACACAATTACATACGAACACACATGCACGCGTACACCATAACACCAACGTGCAATACATGCACTGCCAGCTCGATCCGTAATACAAGTGGGTACTTATTCATGTACTTGTTATTTTTGCGTTTTTCAAAAGTTATAAAAATATCCTTTTCCGCGCGTAGTCCTACACACGCAGAGGAGCACATACACATCGCCGTACGAACGTACATTTATTGCGCCTGTAGTTCCTCCCTTCAATTGCATTAGCGTGCTTCGAGTTCCTTGTTAGTGTTCGTTGTTTGCTATTTCGGACTTTATTTTCCTTCGCACTTCGTTGCACCCTTTGATCCAGCCCGGAAGCAATGATGGAAGGAAGGAAGCCAGGAAGGAAAGAAATTCATGGCTAGCATCATAGCTAGCTCTCTCATGTTCGTTCTCGAACATGTACTTAATTTTCGTTCGAATTTTTGGTTTTTTTTTTTTTTTTAGGACAACCAATCCGACATTAACCCTACGTCTCCCTCCGCTTTGAATTTGAAGGTCCTTTTGCTTTGACCCTTAATATACTGCACTAGCATAATAGCAAAATGTAAGGCCTCAGCCTTTCAATACTAAGTAAATTCTAAATCATAATTCCAATCAAAATGACCTTTTCGTTCGAATGGATGGGTAAATGGCTTCTTGTGACGTCTTCGTTTAGAAACGGAATTTTTATAGAGATCACAGGAGGGTTTTGCATAGACTCTGACTGAATAAGTTGTTTCCATTAAAATCTGTAAAGTAGTGATGCCACGAATATTTGGCCACTATTCGGTATTCGGCCTATTCGGCGTCATTTTTTAGTATTCGGTATTCGGCCGAATAGTTCAAATATTCAAATATTCAGATTAAAATTTGAATATGTAATGCTAACACGATAGCCAACTTATTTTCAAAACATTTTCATTTCATACACAACACAGAATTTCGAAAGTCCCATTAAATGTTATTTTGACGTAACCCAAACAAAATCAAGACATTCCCGTCATCAGGAAAAGAAATTAGACCAGAAACTACTTTCAGACCATCTGGATTATTCAAAGAGCTCAACTTTATGGCAGTTTCATTTTTTGACTGAAAGCCTACGACTTTGAATATGCAACATCTTTTCTTTCACAAGGTATTTTATAGGCTAAACTTTGGAGCACCATAAAACAGAACTCTGACGTGACCCAAAAAAAATAACGATATCCTCGTGATCAGGAGACCAAACCACCCCGGAATCAGTTTTCAAACCTCTTGGATTTTTTTTCTCGTCGCACAGTGTTATTTAAGGTAAAGGCTATATCTGGAGCCGATGAAGCTTTATATACCTGAAATTCCGATTCAGTGATCCTGAAATAATATAGTAAGTATAGTGAGACTACCAGGTCTGAAAATTGTTTTTTCTTTTTTGTGGGGATGTGTAATTAAAAATTCAGACCCACGAAAAAAGTTTCATACCCGGGGGGTCTCACTATGCTTTCTCCATCGCCTCTAATTTACGCCATAATCTTCAAAAAAAAATCTGGAGTGGGGTTTTTGGGCTCTTTTTTGAGGTTATGGCGATACCTAGACCCGATGGAACTACAGTATTCCACGGATATATGTACCCCGGATATATGTACCCCGGATATTTGCATCCCGGATATAAGCATTCCCTGCATAAATGCACGGGAATTTGTGTCGTTTGCCTTAAATTTTCATACAAGAAACCTCGTTTGAAAGCATACCCCATTTATAAGCACTACTTTTCGTGCATTTTTCACGGTGCTTATAGCCGGGGAATACTATATATGAAAGTAAAATTTCGATTTGGGTCTGGCGCTTTTTTTTGTGGGGCAGTGCTGTCGATAACTAAGCGCGCGCCATGTCTTGACTCCCAAGTTTTTCTATTCCGATTGATCTGGCATGTCTGGCAAGATTAGGAGATTAAATGACTGTTTTTCTGTGAGGAAAAGTGTGATTAAATAAAATTTTCAGATTCTTCATTGCTCTGATCCACAGTCATAGACGAATTTTTTCTTTTTTTCTGTGTTTTTTTATTTATTTTTTCACATAAAAAGCAGCAGGTGTGCAGAGCATTGAAGACAACGCGTGAGCGACTTAACGACTTTTAACACTATCGTTTTGGCGTCGCTCCAGCGGTTAAGAGTGGTGACAGTCACAGACACAGTGACACAGTCATAGTTCGATGACAAAGCCAATGGCTGCGGCCGTGCGTGATTACTACGAAAGGACAGATGTCCAAATAGCAAACAATGCAAACAATTAACTGTTGAGTCGAGCCGCAGCTACTTGCAATAAAAAGAAAATTGTGTCATACGCCAAAAATAAAAAGGTGTGATTAATACCCACTGAAACTATCACAAATGTGGATATTGTAATCTGCCTTTGCAAGTGAACCGTAAGTCCGGAGAGTAACTCGTGCGCGATTTTTTGCCCATTCTCTTTTATTACACCGTTTTTGGGTAATATTTTCACCGAAAAAAAAAAAATTAATAAATAAAGGAGAAAATTGCAATTCGCCTAGAAACGCACAAGGAATTATCTTTCTTTTTAAATTGTGATAAAAAACATCCCATTTTTTTTTTTTTTTTTTTTTTTTTTTGTTTTGGGAGATATGCCTTGCCCATCATCGCAGATTATCGCACGAGAAGCTAGCGGGGTGCCTTCATCGGGTGCATGCCTCGTTAGTTAAGCCGTTAGAGCCACAGTGGCAGAATATCAATGAAAGTCAATCAAATCCAAATCAAAAATGTCCTTTCAGAACCGGTTTGATAGTAAGAAGTACATACATATATTTAAAAAAAAAAGCACTCTTTACGAGTCCTGCCATTAAAGGCACTTAGAATTTTTTGCGCTTGGAACACGCTTTGGCTTTGAGGCTCTGTTTACATTCTCTATAACAAGGCATGAAACCATCGTCGGTTGCACCGTGTGTTCCTCTTCGAGTCCATAAAAGATCATAAATTCGAAATGTCACATTAATTATTCAAATGCAACGATTCCATTTCTTCGCCGAGGTGTCGCTGCATATTAATTAGCCTCGAGCCCTGTATGCCGATGACTCTCTGCCGAAGCGTTTGGAAGTGTTTATTTTGAAGCATATAAAACATTACTACCATAAATGATGTGCCCCCTTTCTCGCTCTTCGTGCTCTCTCGTATATTTTTTATATAATAAAAATTGAAAAAAAAATTAAAATTGAATTAATTAAAGTGCAACCAGTGAGCTACTCTTCTCTGGTTTTACGGCTAGTCCGATAAAACTTATCGAATATATTCGTGGGGCGTTCAAGAAGGTATGAGCCCTCCGACTAGTTTTTAGTGGGAATTCCAATTTATTTAATCCGAATTTATCCCATTTATCCGAACGCAGAGGGGAGGCTACTCTTCTTAGCATATGTTTCGTGGTTTACTGGGTACTTTAAGGGGAATAAACCTCTAAAATTAATACCAGAATATATCGGTTCTTGTATTCCATGTTTTCCACTTTATTGCCTTTTTAAGCCAATATTTTCAAGTTCTCTGCGCCCCCACCTTCGCTTAGCCAAACATAACGTATTAAGATGAGCTCCCGCACGTTGAAATAAATTGACGATATGATATAGAGATTATTCGTTTTCCGACATCTAAAAGAAAATGGTTATGATAGGCTAAGGACTCTCATTCGAGAATTTTTTGAACAACCACCAATATGCCTTTCATGGTTAATAGTGATTTCATATCCATTTATTGAGAGTGATTTTGAATTTGCATAAAAACTTCATGTATTTAAAGCCTTCCAAACAAGCTGGCTCTTTCCTCCCCTCGACAGGACATTTTAAGAAATAAAAAGAGAAGACAAAAAAAACAGCCTTCAACTTTTTATTTATACATTTGTTTGTAATTCTACAATTGAAATTCGTCGAGGGTTGGAGAGGGCACTGAAAACTATGATTTAAATCGATGCTGGAATTTCCCTAAACACCACGTGTGCACGTGAATATATGCCGGAGAGGAGGGCTGTCGAGATGTTTGAGTTTGTCGTTAATACATAGGTATACAAAGTAGTAAATAAATGAGTAAATAAAAAATAAAAATTTTCGCCTCTTTTTCTTCACTCATTAACGGTTGACTATGGATCGGAATTATAAATTAATCTCGGCAAAGACCACACTCAAAGAAATAATTCGTTTATCGCCAGTTTTTTTTAAACGAAGTTCATTTGCTTTTTATTCTTAAACGAGTTATTCATTTGAAAAACGTTTGACACGTTTGACACGTTTCAAAGGAATCAAATTTTCGTTTATATTAAACTCATATTTTATTTGATTGAAATATTTCGAAAAAGTCCGATTTTTGGGCAGTTTTGAGATTTTTGTGACAGACCCTAGTGCTGGTACCCTTAATAAAGGACCAACCAAGCAAATTTTTTTGGAGGATGTTTATGGCTACAAAGGAAGCATAAGTTCCAAATATCGTTCAAGTCCCATTTGAATTTCGGGTGTAGGTGTCAATTTTCGAAAAACGCCCTTCTGCAACGCCCACTTTAAAAATTTTGGAAAATCGTATTACTTGCCTTGAAACATGTTCAAATATCGATGTTTATCAAAATATCTTCCCCTGAGAAAACCGGTGTCGTATGTAGAAATTTCAAGGTTTTGGGAAATCGTCTTTGAAGTTTAAGAGATAATTACTTAAAATCTGTACGGTAGATTTTTGTAATTTTTCGTCGAGATATAGAGTGATACATGTTTTTTTGAATGCAGTTTATATGAAAGTTGTATCTTATATACTTTTTAATTGCTAGGCCATTTAAGACAGTGACACAATTTTCGTATGTGGCGTTTGCTTACTCCTCAGTTGAATTGCCCATATCACATACGACAAATTACACCTTCGATTAGAGTGAAATTTTTGTTTTTTTTAAATTTTAATTTTAGTGTATTGTCAATTAGTTAGCCATAATTATAGAGGTGTTCAAGCAAAGTTTCAGGTTTCTAACCCAATTTATTAAGATTGCGCATGGACTTTAAATTTTGAAAAAACTGGGTTTTCGTCACTTCAAATCGTCATAACTCAAAAAGTTTTACTACTCGCTACATAGAATGTTTCGTGGACCTTATTGTTTTTCAAAACTGAATTTTTCTTTCTCTGGTTGTATAGCTTTATCTCTACACAGAAAAATATTTTCTAACTATATCCGATTTTTTAACGAAAAACGTTTTCTCATTTGACGGGTAAATCTGACTCTGAAACATTGATTACTACCCCTCCTTATTTTAAATTCAGCTACCTTTTTCTCTTTGGTCACGAAGCTCTTAGTCAGCAATTTAAAGGGTCATACAAAAGCATATTTATTATTTTATCATATTTCTATAAAAAAAAATTATATATACATATACATATAAAGGGTGCCCGGAAAACTTTTGTAAACAAGTAAGGGTGTTATAGTCAGGAGAGCCTGACAATAAAATACCCGACACAGACACACATGTTTAAATAATTTTTGGACCACGCCCAAAAAACAGGACGACTAAGTAAGAATATTCAAGAGCTTTTTAAGGCCATTAGGGGCCCTATATACCGACTTTTGTTAAATTTCTTTATGAAAACCGCCCCTTTTCCACGCCCACTTTTTAAATTTTTGGAAATCGTATTACTTGCCTTGAAACATATTCAAATATCAAATTTCATCAAAATATGTTAAAAAACTTCGATTTTAGAGCAGTTTTAATGATTTTCGTAACAGACCCTAGTAGAGGTACCCATAACAATGGTCCGATCGGGTCCAATCTCGAACTTGTTCTTACTCATGTCCCCGTTAGCACGCATACCAAATTTCTTCAAGATATCTCAACTCCTTCGATAAGATAACTGTATACAGACAGACAGACGGACAGACGGACAGACAGACGGACAGACGGACAGACAGACAGGACGGACAGACAGACGGACAGACAGACGGACAGACAGACGGACAGACAGACGGACAGAAAGACGGACAGACGGACAGACAGACGGACGGACATGTCTAAATCGAATCTTCTGGTAAGGCTGATCATTTCTATATATATTTTGTATGGTCTATCTCGACTGGTTCTGGGTGTTACACACAGCCACACAAACGCAATGTACCCTCGACACAGAGTGTGTCGGGTAAAAATATATGCAAATTGAGTAACAAATACAAATAACTTTATTGTTTTATGAAAAAAAAAATCAAAAAAGGAGGTGAGATTTATGTTAGTTTGAACAGATTTTCGTGCAGCTTATACGGACTTTAACATTTACCAAAATCATTCTTCGCAGATCCGAATCGCAATAAGATATGTACTTTGCTACGGATGCGACAAGAAGGTCACTTTTTCTGGAAATGCCCATAAGTATATAATATTCTCTTATGAGATTCTGATGCATCCAGAACTTTTAAGCCGACTCATGGCAGTCCAGTGACAGTAAAACGACTCAATTCTCATCGTAAATAAGAAATATAGATGTACATCATAATGTATATACATATGCATATACTTACGTACATCATTGTTTCTTTGTTGACTTCACAAGCATAACGCAAAATAAATAATTTACATGCGAAAAGTTATGAAGGACTCTTCTCTCCGCATTCACTTCATTCTCGTCGGACAAATTCTAATTCCACGATTTGACAGTAATCTCCTAAATATTTACAAAAGCGATTTTAACGGATTAAAAATAATCAATTGAAATTTTCGACACAAAATAACTATCACGTTTCCTGAATGTCCTTTCGCTGTAGTCGAATTAATTTCAGTATCTCTTTTCGGTCGGTCGGTAGGTCGGTCGGTCACACACGTACGGCTGCGTAACATTGTACGAAAGCGGCTTAGAATACGAAACGAAAAAAAAGCACTAAAGAAGAGCAACACGATGAGATGTCTGTTTGTTTATCCAATGTTTATCGGTTGAAAGAACACACAGAAATCAGAAAGGATACATTTTAAAAGGTTACGCACACGCCGTACACGTTGAGCAGGCGAATGCAAAATGACGAATTTAAAACAGCGAAAAGTGAAAAGCGAAAAAGAGTTCTATTTGGGAAATCCCTTAACCCAGTTTGCCGGTAGGATAATACCGATGCCATTGACAGTGACGTAACAACGTATTTTACAGCTAAACCGATTCGAGAAGGGCAATAAAACAAAAAAATAAAAATACGTAACAAAGCGCTCGTAAATGATGGTGACGACGATGATAACGGAAATGGCAAGACCAAACGGACGAGGTACATCATCATATTCGCATCCCTAAAGCCCTAAGCGGAAAGTGTAGTTGCACAACCAAACCGAATTCTAAATTCCGTAATGTTTGCCAAAGGGTTTTGTTTTTCTTTCTCATCCTCTTTTTATACCTTTTCCGAAGGAAAGGGTATATTAAGTTTGGCTCGGAGTATGTAACATGCCAAAGGAGTCGCGATAGATATAGACATATATATATATTCTTGATCAGGGTGACAAGAGGAGTCGATCTAGCCATGTCTGTCTGTCTGTCTGTCTGTCTGTCTGTCTGTCGGTCACACTTTAGTTTTTCGTAATTTACTCCTAAGCCATGAAAAATATCATATTGAAATTTGGCATGGACTTGAACCAGGTAAATGTCCGAAAAACTGCATACAAATTTTTTTAGTAGTCCCTTCTTGGGTCGTGGGAAGTGGTTCAGAAGTTCCAAAAATCACGATTTTTAAAGTTTTTCGTGGATAACTTTTTTACTATACATCCCAGCTTATTGAAATTTGGTGTGTGTATAGCTACTATGTAGACTTAAGCTTTCGCTGAAAAAAAAATTGCGACATCGCTATAACTATGGTCATCATCCTACACATTAGAAAAAAACACTCTTTCTCTTATTCTCATATCTGAATACAAAAATGATTTTTTTTTTTGCTTCTTCTGGTTGTGTATTTTGCCGCCAAATAAAGTCGTCACTTATGGTTAAATTTTGACCATGACCACCATTCGCGAAATTCGCAAAAATTTATTTTCACTAATTTGAATTGAGGTTTTCGCAGCTAGACAAAATGTCCTATAACGGTTAAATTTTGACCATGACCACCATTCGCGAATTTTGAAAAATTTGGTTTTCACTATTTTGAATTGAGGATTTCGCAGCTAGACAAAATGTCCTCTAACGGTTAAATTTTGACCATGACCACCATTCGCGAAATTCGCAAAAATTTGATTTTCACTATTTTGAATTGAGTTTTCGCAGCTAGACAAAATGTCCTCTAACGGTTAAAATTTGACCATGACCACCATTCGCGAAATTCGCAAAAATTTGATTTTCACTATTTTGAATTGAGGTTTTCGCAGCTAGACAAAATGTCCTCTAACGGTTAAAATTTGACCATGATCACCATTCGCGAATTTCGCAAAAATTTTATTTTCACTATTTTGAGTTGAGGTTTTCGCAGCTAGACAAAATGTCCTCTAACGGTTAAAATTTGACCATGATCACCATTCGCGAATTTCGCAAAAATTTTATTTTCACTATTTTGAATTGAGGCTTTCGCAGCTAGACAAAATGTCCTTTAACGGTTAAAATTTGACCATGACCACCATTCGCGAAATTCGCAAAAATTTTTTTTTCACTATTTTGAATTGAGGTTTTCGCAGCTAGACAAAATGTCCTCTAACGGTTAAAATTTGACCATGATCGCCATTCGCGAATTTCGCAAAAATTTGATTTTCACTATTTTGAATTGAGTATTTCGCAGCTAGACAAAATGTCCTCTGACGGTTAAATTTTGACCATGACCACCATTCGCGAAATTCGCAAAAATTTGATTTTCACTTTTTGAATTGAGTATTTCGCAGCTAGACAAAATGTCCTCTAACGGTTAAAATTTGACCATGACCACCATTCGCGAAATTCGCAAAAATTTTATTTTCACTATTTTGAATTGAGGTTTTCGCAGCTAGACAAAATGTCCTCTAACGGTTAAAATTTGACCATGCTCACCATCCGCGAAAATTTTGTGCTTAATAATAATCTCGAGTCCTAGAAGCTAAATCGAAGTACAGATAAGGTATAAATAGATATCCAAGCTAGAACAACGAAAACGGCAGGAATTTTTGTTAAGGTAATGTTTTAACATATTTCAGGCTGAGGAAAAGGTATGTGTGCAATCGGCTTAGCCGATGTAAACTTCTTTACTTGTTTTATCTCATTTTATTCATTGCTCGCAAAGAAATAATTCGTTCAAAGCAAACGAAAAAAGGGCCAACTGAACTTCGTTTGAAAGTTTCAGTTGTTTTAAATAAAGGATTTCGTTTGTTTCAAATAACGTAGTTCGTTTACTCTAAAGAAAAATCCTTCGTTGCTCTTTTCTCTCTAAATGTCTATTTATAGAACTCGTTTGATAACTTGGGAAACTCTCTCCTGAGTGGAGGAAGGCTGGAGTTTTCATAGAGAGCTCTCTCTTCGTGTTTTTTCTTTTTATACTTTAAAATGTTCTATAAATCCCGTTTTTACAATTTTTGTGTGGCTCGACTAGGAATCGAACCCGCGATCTTCGGATTGTGAGGCCAGTATGCATGCGCTACACTAAAGTTGCCAAATGGTCAAATGATGCCAAAACCTTATTTTAATTTAAGCAGCCAATGAGATTCAAGCAAGACGGGCAAACGGAAAAATGTATTTGCTTTTTACTTATTTTAAACGAAAACGCCCGTTCATTTCGAATGAAAATCCAAAGCATTCCAATCAAATAAAATATGAGTTTAATATAAACGAAAACTTCATTCCTTTGAAACGTGTCAAACGTTTCAAACGTTTTTCAAATGAATAACTCGTTTAAGAATAAAAAGCAAATGAACTTCGTTTAAAAAATACTGGCGATAAACGAATTCTTTCTTTGAAAGTGATCATTTTCTATGCCGAATTACTTTACTTGTTAAGTTAAGTTAAGCTACGCACACTTATTTTTCAAAACAAACCGACGCATTTTTGTGCGTAGAGTGTGTGCATGATATGCATGACAACGACGTGAGTTCATTTCAACCACTTTAAAGAAGTGGTTTTAAGATACATATATTGTATATTTTCATGACGATTAAAACCAAATTGAACGTAATTAAATATTTGGCGCTAAACGGGTTTTAGACAAAAAATACATTCAATTTTATTAAAATATTCGAAAAATTAAACTATAGATATTTTATTATCAAAACATAAAATTTTATCTTTAAAGAACAAAACTCATGACCGATATATCGTTTCATGCTTAAGGCGCATAGAGTTCGGATAGACCTAAACAAATTTGTCGTTTTACCCATATAAGAAAATGTAAAAAATTTGCGCTACTCGAAGAGAAGCACGACATCGTATAAAGCACTTCGGCTCGTTTGCTACACTCATCACGCATATACGAAACCGAACGAGAATCAGAAAATATAAATTTTCTTGACTTTACTGCTTTGAAAACGCTAGACATACACACAACCTCCCAAATATATATGTATGCATACCAGTGGCGTCGGTAAGGGGGAGATAAAGGGGATATATCCCCCCCTTTGCCGCATAAAATGTGAAGGAATGAATGTGTTTTAATTTCGGTATATATGCACGAAGTAAAAACCACGATTGTTGCGTGTGAGTTTTTTAGAATCATATTTGTTTGCGTCCCCATGTGCCCATGTGTACCCTGCATAAGGGTGCCCTTTTAGATCTATGCTTGCGAATAACACTAGTTTACAGAATTTAAAACTTTCGCGAGAGCAGAGACGAAATGATGGTTTTAAGACTAAATTGGGGTCGCTGATCACGAAAATGGCATCCGTTTTTTGGAAAACCTCTTATAACTTCTTTGTTTTCCAACCAATTTGGAAGAAATTTGGTTTTCTAATAACGTTAAATATATGTTTATCATTTTTAGTTACCGAAAAAAATAAAAAAAAATTTTTTTTTACTTAAAAGTTAAAATGAAATTTTGAAAATTCAAAAAAACCCAAAAAAGTCAACTTTTAGCTCAAAATCTAAGACACCGATTGTAACAAATGATATATCGTTGCAAAGGAGAAAGTTTTCCGCTTCATGCTAAAAAAATTTTATTTTATTTAAGCTAGCCGTTTTGGAGTTATTTGGCAAAATTTCATTAAGTAACCAAAAAACACGTTTTTTGCCAATATCTCAAAAACTATTCTTTGGAAAAAAAAACGGATGCCATTTTCGTGATCAGCGACCCCAATTTAGTCTAAAAACCATCATTTCGTCTCTGTTTTTTTTTTGTAAACTAGTGTAATCGATGACGAATTCGAGCATTACATTTAAGCGAACACAGCGCTGCCATGAGTTTTTTTTTTAAATGGGAAAATATGAAAGCTAAAATAGCTATAGATGTTTGTCCAAAAGAAACCTTTCCAGCCACTTTTCTTCTGCTTAAAATTATAGCAACGCTGCCAGTATCAACCAGTACAGCCGAAAGGACATTTTCATGCTTAAAGCGCATTAAAACTTATTTAAGGAACTCAATTGGACAGGTATATTATAACTTTTTCTCTAGGTTTTTTGTTTAAATCAGCCATTTCAATTAATTTCAGAATCGGCTCAATGGCCTTACACAAAAATGTACCTATATTTGCAGATGAAGTTCTTGATGAACTTTCAAAAAAACCAAGGCGGCTTAATTTCATTCTTTGATTTAAAATGTGGTTCAACCGGCATGAAATGCCAACATAATTGTGTGATACAATGAAATTTGAAATAGTATATCTTGTATTAGTTTGAGTTTTTATTGAGTTTTGCAAAAGTTATTACTATTTTTAACCTCCCCCTTTTCAAAATCCTACCTACGCCACTGATGCATACCGATTTATAAGTCCCGTTCATTGACAAAGCCAAAACGAACCAAAGGTTGCGTCAAACGCGATTTGCGTGTGCTCGACCGGATCGAACACAAAAAAGCGTGTTTGAAGAAGGTTTGAGTTAGCTTCCTCTCGCTGCTGGTCCGGGTGAATTTCAAAATATATATATTAAAATGACATCTCTTGTTGATCTATACTCTTTGGCGGTTGTTTCATAATCTCTGAGGCTGTCTTACAACCTTCTTCTTTATATTGTTCTTTTCGAAACTTTCAAAGGCCCAAAACTCCTTAATATAGGATAATAATTAGCTATCCAATTTTTCTATCGATTTTGTGACTTTCTAATGTTTCAAAGCAGATGATATTATTTTCGTTACACTAATATAAAAAACGTTCATGTAAGTATCTAATCATTAGATTCTAATGCATTCTAACCGTTTGCTTTCTTTCAAGAAATTATTGCTCAATCGGTCCAGTCGATATTTTGCTTGCGATGGCTTTTTGGGTTTATTTCTGAAAAATGAACATTTAAGTAAAGGCTCTGAGATTAAGATTTGCTGGTGTCCGAATTTAATAATACATTCATAGGGTATATTACATTAGATTGCCCTCTTAAAGCTATGGCCTCAGTTCGGCTAGGAATGAAAAACTCTATATAAAAAAAGCTTAAGAAAATTCCTGACAGAAATTTCATGCGGCATTTCTGAAAAGTATCATAATATTTTAGTGCTTTTTTACCTAAACACTAGTCCACAAAAGAAGGGAAATGCCCTGAAGGAATTTTTTCCCATATAAAATGTATGGGAGATATTTCTTCGCAAAATGCAGAGAAATGCAAAAGAAAAATAATTCCGTTTTGTTGTCCACAAAAGAAGAGAAATGCAAGCGAAAACTTGACAGCTGGCGATTTGAATTTTTAGCTACAAGTGGCAGCGCAGCATGAGTTTTCTTTACGATTTATTAAACAATCTTAAAAAATTGAAAAGAAAACGTGAAATAATTTTAGTTTATTAATTGAAACAAGTTAAAATACTTTTTAAAAGTAAAGTTTTAGTTTAATTTTTGCACAATAGCGTAATCAGCTGTCTTTAAATCGAAATTGACAGCAGATTGACACTATGGGAACTGTCAAAATTCCTCTTACTAAAAATATATTTATTAAGCCAAAATTCCTTCAGGTCATTTCTCTTCCTTTGTGGACTAGGGTTAAAAATGCACATCGAAACCCTGGCTTTCATAGCAGAAATAATTGAAGTTGAATTGTTTCTCGCCGAAAAGTGACAGTTGATGTCAAAATAGTTTGAATGTTATTTAATAATACTAAAAAATAAGTTTCCATTTCGAAATTCAAACTCAAATTGAAATTTCAATCAGCTGTAAATGCCGTCAAGGCTGTAAGGAATATTTTTATGATACCTTTTTTTTATCGGGAGAAATATCCTAGGAATTTCCGCGGGTATTTCTTACCGAACTGAGGCGAAGCTTTTAACTATTATTTAGTTTTGCTTAATAAGTACATATATTAAATTCTAGGTTATTCCAAACGAAGGAGAAATAAGAAAAGCAATGAAAAAGGCAGTCAGGAACGGGTTTTTCCGTCTTAATATCTCAAAACTGGATTGGCCTACAGAATTCTAATATCGTATAATGTTGCACAATATATTACACAATCATGATGTGTATTCCGGTTCAAGGTAATATTTGATGGTAAAGAGGCAAAGAGGCTCTAATTTGGGATGATTTCTTCCTACGCAGAGTACAGTGGGTTATACCCACTCTACAATTATATGCCGCCACTGCGTATAGAAACGAAATCAAAGCTGAAGCTTTCGTTTGATTTATTCTTTAGAGAACTTTTTGAATAATTTCATTTCTTGAACGCAAAAATAGAGTGCAACTTAATTCGTTGATGCCGATTTAATTGAATTTTTTATTTATTTAATGCCATCGAGAAGGGTTGGCGGTGACAGTGTGATCTAGAAGGACTAAAAATCGCAAATCGAAGACATTGAACGTGTGACGAATGAATTCGCAAATATTCTCGCGTGCATCAGCTCTTTCTTTTTTTTTTGTAATTTCTTCCAAAGGGTTTATTTTTTTTTGTAATTTCTTCCAAAGGGTTGCTTCATTTTTGTATATTTTTTATTTTCTATTGTTCCCATTTTCATGTTTTATTGGTATTTTTTTGTAATAAATATCGATGCAGCGTTTCATTGCCGATTAATGTGTATAATTTGCAATTTTTCCTCGCTGCCAAATGTCATGTTATCGCATTAAATGTGACGACATTTCAACCGAATTCGAGTCCGCAGCGAATGCGCTCCGAGAGTGCAACGAAGTGATGATGATGATGACGGTGACGATTGGTTTATATGTTTTGTTCTTCTTCTTCCCCTCTTGTTTTAATGGAAAAAATAATACGTCTTGAGACAAAAACACAGCAAATTTGTAGCAAATAACTGCTCGACAATCAATATCAAAGGCTCATTTAAATATTTTGCGTAAAGAAAAGTCCATCGAAGCCTTAATAATCGGAAAACACTTGAAAAAAAAAGGATCAAAAGAAGTCAGATAATTCGATGCATTTTCGATAGGCATATGAATGAAAGCTCTCGCGATTGGTATCTCTCGTCATCGCGGTGGCGAATTATGAATTCGAAATCGAGTAGATCCGGCTAATTCCCAAAAGGATAATAAAACGGATGCTGCGATGTAAGTGCAGGATAACAATTTGTATCCATTTTTGTTTTTATCCTCTTGTTGCTCTTGTTATTTTGTTTTTGGTTTCTTATCGACTGGTAGAAATCAGGTAAATTGTTTTTTATTATAAACAATTTCAAGTGCATGGAAAATACGCTTGAGAAGAACTTTTAAGGATACAGTCTGATTGAAATCTACCCTCCTCGCGAGCTACACTCACATTAGTCGGCTCAGTCAGTCATTCGAGCACTCAGTCAGTCAGTCTGTCAGTTAGTTATTCATTGCGATAACTTGCTGTTGTTGCTATTGTATTTGCTATGGTATAGTTTATTCCCTTATCCGGTGAGGCTGTATGCAACCCCTGCGTAGGTACGCTGCAGAAATTATCCTTCATACACGTACTCGAGGGGGGAATCCCGCTTGGAAATCTCTTCTGCTTAATACTAAATCCTTCCTGCTGTGTATTTGTTGCTTTGTTGCTCTATCGCTTTTTGTTGCTGTGTCGCTTTGTGCTGGTCTTCCAGAGACAAATGATTGAAAAGATAAATCTTAACACCTCTTTGACGATCGAAAAGAACGCAAATGACATTCGAGCGTTTTTGTGTCATCTGTAGTCCTAACTGGGATAAGAGTATTCCAGCGGAATAATCAGCAGTTAATGCCTTTCGATTTTCTTACTGTTATTGTTATTATTATTGTTCTTGTTGCTGTTGTTGTTCGATGTTGTTGTTGTTCGATGTTGTTGTTGGTCATCGAATCTCATCTCATCGGCTTACGAAATTCAAGATTTTTTCGAATTTTCAAAAGAGAAAAGATGATCTAGTTTATTTTGTTAAGAAGGCAAACATACATACATATATACATGCATGCATACATGCATTCATACATATGTATTTATGTGTATCATCCCTGGAGTAATATGGACTGACCCAAGTGTAGCCTTCGGTCAGTCCGTCATGTTACCAGTGCTAGTCCCCTCATAATTCCACTTCTAATGTATTCAACTGACCTTTTTAACATGGGCCTGTCCTAGGGGAAAGACTAGTCCGCAAAACGGCTGGTCATAGGCTAGTTTTTTTGGGTCAATTGTCGTAATTTTGTCTGGTTTTAGGATAGTCAAATGAGGAAAATAAACAACAAATTTCTTATATATATTCTAAGTTGATAAAAGTGCCATTTGTCCGTATTTAAGCTAAAATTCAGACAACCCAAATTTAAACCAAGGCCAGTCCTTCTTAGAAAACTGACCGCCTCATTACTCCAGGGATATACTTATTTTATATACATACATACATACCTTCATGTATCTAAATATGTACATATGTATGTACGTATGTATGTATGTATTTATGTATGTATGTATCTATGTATGTATGTATGTATGTATGTTTGTATGTATGTATGTAAATATGTTTGTATGTATGTATGTTCCTCAATGGGCACGCAATTCGAAAATCTCGACTCTTGCCGGTTCATTCAACGAAATAATTTGAGCAGCACTCGCAATCGTATTCATGCAGGTCCTTACGCCCGATCCGTTTGCTTGCCTTTGCTTTCCTCCCCTTTCCTTACCTTCCTCTCACCCTCCCTGTACATCCATGCCCTACTCATGTTTCACCAGCATTAAAATTAGGGCCTTAGATTTGACTGCATTGCAGTCATTGTTGTTGTCCTGCTTTTCTCTTTTCTCTTTTTTCCCATTTTTCTGCTTTTATGTTAGGCAGGTGACGCGTATTCGGCTATTGTGTTCATTCTCATCCCCGCAAAAGCAAAATCCTGCTGGCCGCAATGTCTATTCCTTTTGCTTTTCGTGTTCTTTTGCTTTTGCATTTCCTCGTTCCCCTTCGTTCCATCTCGCTGGCATTGCGACTCGTAATTGAATTCATTTTGAAATGAAAATGAAAATTGAAATAATTTTCTGCAATAATCAATCTAGATATCCTGCTGGAAAGTATTTCAATTTCAAGATCAATTTTCCTGTAAGAGCCACGGGGCAACGAATCGATGTGAAGAAAAAGTTTCCTGCAACAGCGGAAGTTTTATGCTATCCTAAAACTCCTTAGTTTCCCCGAACAATATTATGCGACGGGATAGGATGTAAAAAGAAAAATTTTAGATATTATAGATTTTGTTCCCTCTCAATCCAGTAACTTAGCAAGCATAAAAGAAGGGATAAAAGAGATGTTTTCCTGGGTTCCCAAAACATTCTGATTCCGGTTTTTTGGGCGATTTTTGGGGAAGCGCAGAAGTCGCAAGGTTTTACGAATTCTTAGGACCATTCATGATATTTTTTGTTTCCTGTGTTCGTAATAGTTCAAAATTCAAATTTTCTCTCAACATGCCTGATCAAATCCATCCTTTCATGGCTTCGACTGACTTTTCTTCTGATTCGATGAACCACCGGATTAGTCAAATACTCGCCATTACTCTCCAACCATCTCTACCCTCTCGGCACAGTCTTCCACCCGTTTTCGACGCTGGCTGCACGACTTGAACAAATCGTTGACGACACTTGCAAGACTAAAGCATAGGTGGCGTCGATGCAAAATCCATACAAATGTCGCGAGCTTCGTGCATGACACTTTGCAGGACATGTCATTCATGAAGTCATGCATCCCCATGCGTGGAGGAAGTCATCCATGACTGGTCTTGCGTAATGCAAACATGAATAAGTTCTTACAATTTTTTAAAAATTTCAATAAAACGTTTATTTAGCATGGCATTGTAATATTTATTATATGTATGTATATACATATATAATTGATCATATTAAATCTATTTAACAACTAAATATTAACAAATCAACATAGAACGTGATTGCCAAACGAAATGGGAATGTCAAAATCGGCTTAGTTATAGTGCCGTATGGGAAATTCAAAATCGGCTTAGTTATAATAACGATGTCTTCGAAGACTTCATGCACGATTTTGTCTTGAAAGACCGATTTCCGAAAGGGTATATTTGTATCCATCTCTCTAATGGCTGAGAGCATTCTCTGTCGATGTTGGAGGACTTCTATGGCAGGACGGTTATTATCAGTGTTCCTCTTACTGTCTTATTATTTGTATCTGACTTTGATCGGAAAAATCTTGTTGGATTTGAAATGCATTAATTATATTATTATTTCATGAAATTATCTCAAAGTTTTGAAGATTTCTTAAGTTTTGAGACCAAGAGAGAAAGAGAGAGACAGATAGGGGTAAGGGGAGACAGGTTGGTGATAAGGGTTGGGATTGGGTTGAAGATAGGGGGTGGTATTAGTGCGTGGTGATAGAAGGAGTGTGAGAGCGGGGGGAGAGAGAGAGAGAAAGATAAGAGCAAAACCGGTTATCCCCTGGAAGGAAGCGACCCATTAATCCAGACGAATTCCTCTCTAACCACGCTGATGACCTTCCTTTAAAGTTGGAGCCTTGACTTCGAAAGCTATGAAAGATTCATTATACATACATATTTGAGTTTGTCTCGCCAACAAAAATAATTCCCTTGGATCCGAAGTAAACTTGTTCCACAAAAATGTCTTCTCTTAAAGTGAAATAAATATATCGAAACTAAGATCCGTTGCCAGGGCACCTGCTTTCTGCAGGAGTTGTTAGGATGAGGAGGAGGAGGAAACTCCTCAAAATCTTCTCCTGCATTTCCCAGCCTTTGCTGAACTGAGACTTTAAAACTTTGGTTTTTAATTCTTTCACTCCCTATCGGAACTCGGGGAACTTAACCCTTTGAGAATATCAAGCTTTTTTGGGCGATCAAAATGGTTTATCAAATAGGTGTCCGAACCCATGGGCAACACAATGGACCTTCCTTAGTCTAAGTGCGCCAACTTTCTATAATAGGATATTAAACCTTTATACAAATACATTACTTAAAATCTAAGAGGCTTAAAAACATGAACAAATAAATGGACCGTTTACTTTGAATGTGGTGCAACACCAATTTTCTATTTTCCGGTTCTGAGCGGCATTGAGGGAAAATTGAAGGCCGTGGGTTCATTTGATTTTTGGATTCATGTTAAGCTATCCATTCTAAGGACTTCGCAGTTTTGCTGGGTGGTGGCGGGTGCTGGGTAATAGACATGCACCCCTTAATATCTTGAAATAGAAAAATGGAGTTCCACCACTTTCAAAGTAAACGGTCCAAATACCAACGACAAATTATGACTTGCGAAAGACGGTGTGTTTGGATAAACACATGACAAGAAATCGAGAGTTCCCCAGGAACACCAACGGGTCCGCAAAATATGTTTGCTTAAAAGAGGAGTGTCCGCAAGGAGAAAGTACACTTTATAAGGAAAATAAGGTCAGATATGACTGAGGAAGGCGTCATATATGACTTATAACACTTAGAACAACTCATTATGAGGGCTCCGACTGCGAACTACTAGTCCATTTATGAGTCCGTTAAGAATCAGTATGTTTACTGGGGAGAAACTTTAGCAGAAACAGCAAACAACCAGACTAAATTGAAGAAAGAATTTAAATCATTTTCATTTCATTTCACTTTATTTGCATAAAAATACATGCATATATATATATATTTCTTTTTTTTACAAAAACGCAGAGCTTTCGGTGTTGCACTCCTCCACAATCAGCAGCTTCTTAAACAGAGAAAATTCACATAATTATAGTAACTTATATCCGTTTATAAATGCGTATGCACAAATATTTGTGTGTATAGATTTTTCTTATTTTGAATTCCTTGAACGAAATGACTAGCTCGATTCACATTCGCATGTGTAGACTACCTACCTATCTAACTACAAACAGGCAAAGCTGATTGCCATAAACTCTTCTCAAATTCCAAATTTTCAATTTCAATACAAAAATATATATTTTATTCCCTTTACTTTTTAAAGTACTTAGTTCTTTGTATTATGATATTCAACACCGAAGCGCTACAAATACAATAAGTGCATATGTACTAAAAATGTATATACGTATGTACATATGTGCTGGTAAATATCTAAAAAGCTTAATACGAAAAATCTTTGGTTACATTATTATTTCATTTTATTTTGAACTAACAGAATAAGGTACTTGTTCCCTATGACAACCTTACCAATCATTGCTCAGGAGTCCTTTTTTTTTGTACTTTAAACTAAGACGGAGATCATTATAACGATAAATATGCATTAGTGGTGATAAGAATCGAGAAGAAACGATACATCATCGGTACCGAGTGTGGGTTTCTTGTGAGTACAGTAGTTTTGCTATATAAGAAAGTCGATTTTGCCAAGAAATTTCATTCTTATATCCGGTTTTTTCTTATATAAGAATAATACATAACGATAGCAAAACATCTTTTTAATAAAAACTTTTTGTCTCGTACGGCCAAAGCCTTAACAATCATTAAAAACATAATACAAAAACCGTTTATAAGAACATTTTTTCTTATATAAACTACCGATATTTGAAAATAGGGTTGTTAAATTTTTGATAAAAACCAAGTTTGTTGTACAACAATTTTTTCCATATAAAAAGAGTTTTTGGTTTTGGTAAACAGTTTCTTAAAGGCGAGTTTTTCTTATATACGAGTTTCTAATATACAAAATTTTTTGTACAGAGCTTAATATAAATAGACTTAATGCCCTGACATTCCTTTCTTAAAAGCGGGTTTCTCTCATATATAGCGAAACTACTGTACTATGGCTCTTAACTCTTCAAGCGCTACAAAAATGTTGCATAAACTATTAAGTTGGCAAAGAGAGACATGCGAGGGAAAGAAGTGTTTTATTTTTTTTTTTGTTTTGGTTCCCTTTCCCATCCAATGGCCGGAGTAATGCTTTGTAGTTTTTGTATAAGGATCGATTCTTTCCAGCACTATTAAGTCCTGATCGACATTAGGCGACAAAGTCCTAAAAATAATAATATTTTGCGCGCGACAGACGGTCGGGAAAGAGAGAGCCCAATTCGTTTTCCTCTTCCCCATTGAAACAAAATAATTTTCAGAAGTTTGTCGGCTAAGTTTGTCGGAAAAATTAAAAATGTTTATGCATTTTTTATTAAATTTTTTTTTGCTCGAGGTTCATTTTTCGGATTAGATTTCTTCTTATGCTGATGAAGAGAGAGAGAACGCGGATATTTTTACGGAATAATTTTTTCTATTTCTCGATTTTTTTGCATTAAAATCAGAAGAAACATCCAATATTGCATAATGACATGAAATTACGTACATTAAAAGACATAAAATCGATATAAATTTGTTGGAACTAATGACAGATTGGTGAAAGATTTATGACGTTATAATTAACGTTAAATTGATAGCAATTTCAAACAATAATTAAGGTGAATGCAGACGAAGCGTTGCGACAAGGAAATTAGAAAATGTTTTTCAAACAGAAGTTGAACTCTTTTTACGTTTGAACTATGAATAAGACCTCTTGTATCCAATTCATAACAATTAAAATTTATTTTTTGTATATATTGAATCCCTAAAATAAAGAAATTTATAAATTTTTCTAAATTATTTCAAAAATTATAAAAAAAAAAAACTTTGGCTACATTTGGATTACAGTCACACTTCCATATCTCGTACGTCTAAAACTCGAATTTTCCATACCTCGATCTGAATCGGATGGCAATAGCGAATATTCGATATACAATCTCGTTTCTCTGACTCGAAGACTCGATAAATCGAATTCTATCTTTGGATAAGTTTGGTTCGAGTTATGGAAGTTTGACTGTATTTTGAATAAAAATACCCAATGATAGCAGGGTATATCAGTTTTGTGCGGATCTTGTTACAGCTAGAACTAAGCTGTCTGTCTGTCCGTTCGTCCGTCCGTGGTCGGATCTCCTTCTAGTCGGCTTGATCAATCACGTGGAAGTTCGGCACATAGGTATGTCGGGCCCCGAGGAAGATCTTAAGTGAAAATGGGCGATATCCGACCACTGTCATGCCCACAAACATTAATGTTTTGTAACTTTCGTACGGAAAAGCAAAACATAGTACTTCTGTAAAGACGCTGGGCCGGGCTTGTCGGAATTTAGCTTTTTAACTTATTTTTTATTTAAATTCGATTGTTAAATCGATATCAAATGCAATAAATCCAAAATAATTCAAAATCAGATTCCCGATTCTAAACATTCCCGGGGAATTTTTCCATGCGGATTTGAAAAAAAAATCCCCATTTTGATCACAGGTAGGGGTGGTATAAAGGTGGCAAGAACATTGAAAATTTTTAAACAAAGGTCATCACATTCATTTTTAGCTATATAGGTACGCTTAGAATATTTCCTTCCTCCGCGGAGAAAAATTTCTAGGGAAAAATTCCCCAGGAATATTCATTTAAATTAGCGCTGAATAACTTTAATTGGAATTATTTTTAAGTAATTTTTAAATCATTTACATTTCTCATTAATTCGAAGTAGTCCTGACTATTTAACGTTTACTTGGCAATTATAATTATCAATTATGAGCCACATATCGCACCCTTGCTCCTAAGCCGCCACAATTCAAAAATTTTGCTAACCAATATTTTTATACCCGACACACTCTGTGTCGAGGGTATATTGCGTTTGTGTGGTTGTGTGTAACACCCAGAACCAGACGAGATAGACCATACAAAATATATATAGAAATGATCAGCGTCACTAGGAGATTCGATTGCCATGTCCGTCTGTCTGTCTGTCCGTCTGTCTGTATACAGTTATCTTATCGAAGGAGTTGAGCTATCTTGACAAAATTTGGTATGCGTGCTCACGGCGACATGATTCAGAACAAGTTCGAGAGTGGACCCGATCGGAAGATTTTTAGGGGTACCTCCAGTACTAGGGTCTGTTACGAAAATCACAAAAACTGCTCTCAAATCGAAGTATTTCAACATATTTTGATGCAATTTGATATTTGAACATGTTTTAAGGCAAGTAATACGATTTCCAAAAATTTTGAAATTGGGCGTGGCAGAAGGGTGTTTTTCGAAAATTTTCTCTTCCACCCGAAATTCAAATGGGACTTGAATGAAATTTGGCACTTATGCTTCCTTTGTAGCCTTAAATATCCTCCCAAAAAATTTTCTTGATCGGGCCATTATTAAGGGTACCTCCAGTACTAAGGTCTGTCACAAAAATCCCAAAACTGCCTCAAAATCGGACTTTTTCGAAATATTTCAATGAAACTTCGAATTTTAGCGTATATTTAAGCCTCCGATTAGAATTCCGAAAAATTGGAAAAGTGGGCGTGGCAAAGGGGCAGTTTTCATAAAGAAATTTAACAAAAGTCGGTATATGGGGCCCCTAAGGGTCTTAAACACCTCTTGATATTAAAAATTATTTGAAGATGTGTGTCTGTGTCGGGTATTCTATTGTCAGGCTTGCCTGACTATAACACCCTTACTTGTTATTTTCGACTATGTTTTTCCGAAAGAAACCCAAAATCTAGAAAATTTATGTTTATATGGACTGACGCAGTAGTCAATTAAAAATAATATAAGTTTAGAAGAAGAATTATTTTTTACAAGTTTCAAAAGAGAATGAATGATTGTTTCAGAAATGCGAGTTGCACCGATTTAGTAGCAGGGGTGCGATATATTAAATACTCATTAACCCATTTAAAGCCAAGATATATGCCAAAAATATACAGAAGTCGTATAGAAATTCATAAATCTTTTTTGGTATGGAACTATCGCAACTATGTAAATGGGTTAGTAATCAATATCTGAATTTAAAAGAAAAAAGTAATTTTATTTAGCGTTGATGAAATAAAGGTATTCACAAAACAGGTACAATTCCGTCGCAAAAGATTCGACGTCGGAAGATTTCTGATTTGCACATATTGCGTACTCGGTTAGAACACCCGGTATTCAAAGGGTAAATTCAAAATTTCAATTTAAACAAATTTGACTACATCGATATTCCATCGTTATTGTGAATACTCCCAATAATTATTTAACGAAAGTCTGGCAAGCAATTTGTTGAAAACCGAATTTAACACGTAATAAAAAAAAAGAGTTTAACTTCTTTATTGAAATATTCTAAGCATGTTGTTCTTTTTCGCAGCGCTCCGTGTGGATTTAGCTTTAGAAACATGTTGTTCTCTGAGAAATGTCTGTTTCTATTTCGAAAAAATTATGACAAAATAATTACATTAACCCTCCAACGTGGAAGGTTAACATGATCATTCGGATATTTGTTTTTTTTTTTGCATTTAAATGCTTTCAGCAAAAAATGTCTTCTGTATGGTTCGTGAAATCTAAATGCTATATCACTTATACTATTGATAACCTGACCGAGTTCCTTGACTGTTCTAAACGCCATAGAGTCCACTCAATTGATCCTCTGCTTGCGCGCTATACTCTCGAGAATGTCTCGAAATCGCTGTGGGTGTTTATGATCTGCTCATTGAAGTCCTTCCATGGCGGCGTTTGCGAATAGAAACTACTCTGATGATGCATTTGACTCGACGAGACGGATGAAGACGCTGAAGCTGACGCTGACGCTGACGCTGCAGGCGGATTCGAAGCGGGAATCTGCTTTAAACTGTCCGCTTG
The DNA here is from genome assembly GCA_020466095.1 of Chlorops oryzae. NCBI lineage: Eukaryota > Metazoa > Arthropoda > Insecta > Diptera > Chloropidae > Chlorops > Chlorops oryzae. The sequence continues at coordinate 122,534,334 of CM035806.1, read as the reverse complement.
ATTAGCAATGTAGTTCATATCCATTGAAACGTATGCCGGCGGATAGTTGAGCTCCGTTTTGATAATTCCGCTCCGTAGATTCGCGCTAGCTTCGAAGGTGCCTTTGAAGAGCGCATATTTTTCCGCAGAGAAATTCGTATTTGTATCCTCAGCGAGTGGTTGTTGGACACTTTGTTGTTGCGTTGTTGCAGCGTTGTAATGGCGCATACTGCGATAAAAATCATAATTACTGAAACCTGATGGTGTTGTGTGGTGTTGTGTTTGCTCGTGCGGCGATAGCTGATGTTGGCTACTGAAGCGCTGCATCATCGGTTGCCCTTGAGCATGCGGATATGGTATTCGTCCGGAATGTGGATAAATCATGCCGACACCCACACCCAAAGCCACTCCCATTCCAATGCCCATGCCCATGCCCATGCCCATGTTGGGATATGCTTGCGGATTGACGAAAAGTGCATCGAAGAGCTCCTTCGTTATCCGTTCGCCACTAAGTGTGAAATTCTGTAGCTTCTCCAAATCGAGATTTATCGTGCCGCCACTTTCCAGGACCTGTTCCAGCGCAAATATATAATTGTGTGCGAAACGCAGGATCTCGATCTTGGTCAGTTTTGTCTCTTCGGGCAGCGAGGGCAGCGTTACCCGCAATCGTTCCAGTGCATCGTTTAACGTGTGCATTCGGTTCCGCTCGCGATCGTTCGCCTTCATGCGACGGAACTTTTTGATCCGCACAACTTGCATAGGACTTCGCGAACGCGTAACGCGATTCTTGCCGACAGCATATTTACGCTTGGGTTTCGGTTCAGTTGGCTGTGCGGACGCTGGTGGATTCTTAACCGGAGTGGATGTATGTATGCCCAGCTCGGGCGAGAAATCACCAGATTCGCTTTGGCCTTGATTTTGGCTTTGGCTGAGGCTCTTTTGCGACGTCAGCGGAGCTTTGCTGATAATATGCTCAACGAGCGTTCGTCCACTTCGAGAGCTCTGATTGCTGCTGGTATCGAGTAATCCAATTAACTGTGAACCTTGTGGATCGTTGCCATTGCCATTCCCCATGACATTCAGCAGTGGTGTCTCACCATTATTGGTGTAAAAATCCACGGGATTATCGAAGAAAAGCTTTCGCGAAGTCACATTCCCCCCATCCGTTTCAAAACTCTTCTCGTAGCCGCTGTCGAATGAGGAGTCGTCGAAGTCGAACGAACGATCATCGTAATTACTCCCGCTAAAGCAAAGAGACATTCTCGTCATATGTTTCTCTTTTCTTTATTTTCTTGAAGTGTCAGTGCAGCTGGATGCACTTTAGCTAGACACAAGCACGATCACGATCACGATCAATCAATCACTGTCTAAGCACACGCTCGATTTCGCTTGATACATTTTCGTTTCACGCGGCGAATTCGCAAATGCAGTTTCGTATTCGACGGTCTCGATTTCGTTTCGTATGCGGAAATTTGTTTGTGACGCTCTCACTATCGTTACTGTGTCGCGTTACTTCACCAACTAAACAATTCGCACGGGCGCTCATTAGTTTTATGCCGACCTAGACACCCAGTCGGTCGACGCGTCGACGGTCTGACGTGCATTCGCTCCGCTTTGCCATTCGCGAGCGTTCTTGCAGCAACCCTCAGCATGTTAGTGACGGTCGTGACGGCGCCATTCCAAATCTCGCTCGCTCGCTAGCACCCGGGGGGTTGGTTGGCTGCTTGGCTGCTTGACTCACTGACTGACTGGTTGGCCGTCCTTTGGACGTGAAACGAGACCGCCGCTTTCGCTGCCACCACCAGAAAACTGCTAAACGCTCCGATGTCCAAAGTGCAGCACCAATAGGAAGGATGACTTCGTCAACCGGCACTAATGCGCTGCGATCAAAAAGGATTTATTCGGCCGGCAATCAGCTTCGAAGTCATCATTGTTCCTTGAGCCCACTGCGATGTGTTGTTGTGCGTCGAGCGCTGTGTGCGCTAGGGTTGCGAGTTTTTACAGCTTTGCCCGGTTCTCGAATTTTATATAATACTATTTTTATTCAGGTGTGTGATTGGATTCCCGGGAATTCATTTCCCCGGGAAATTGAAATAAATACTCGGGAATTTAAATATGTTCGAATTTTTTTAATTCGAAAATTTTATCGTATAGCCGCTCTTTTGTTTTTGACAATGTCATTTCTTTCAAAATTGCCATACATTCTTCAAAATATTGGAGGAACGAAATTCCCTTTCCCCAAAATTTGGGGAAAGGGAATCCAATCACATGCCCGATTGATATTTTTAGGTCTTCTTGTTTTAGGTTTATAAAAGAATTTTCTTCACCATGCACTACAGAATTTAATGGGGTAGCTTCAAAATATTAACTCTTTCGATCCGACTTTTTTGCTATGAGAAGTCATTTCACTAAGCCCATTCAAGAGACCTTGATATCGTGGCAAAAGTGCAAAAGTGTTAGATTTTTCAATACAAGTTATTGTTGGAAACTTAACTAAATTTTTACACTTTTACACTTTTGCAACGATACCGTGATCTCGTGAATAGGCCTAATATTAGGGATCCAAAAATCCCGGGATCCCGGGATTAGTCCCGGTGGTTTTCTTGGCTATTCAACAAAAGTTTGATTAACACATCCATATATTCCATATATTTTAACTTCGACTAAACGATTTAACAGATTTAAACGATTTTGTCCGATTTTTTCTACGAATTTAACGATTTATTACTACTTTTTGAAATCCCGGGATCCCGGGATTGGCATGCTTACCTACTATATACTTGCAATCTAAAAGCAAAAAGCATCGAAGCCTCCAAAGTTTATAATTTTATTCAATAATTCAAAGAATATAGTCCATAACGGGTGAAAACCTGACAGCGACGATGAAAATTGTCAAAACCGCCACCGCAAAATCGTGATCAGAACTCGCCATGGACAATCATGAATTGCCCAAAATGACAAGAATCCATCAATGTTCTAATTTGAAACAGCCTTAAAAGACGATTCTAAAAATTAACCACTCCTTAAATTATATACATCCTCGTGTCGAAGTCAAATTGGCTTTTCGCTCATGTATCTTTTTCATGCAGCAATTCTAAATATTTGACTCGGCAAAAGTTCGACAAATTATCTATCCTCCCGTCTTTGGGTCTCTCAGCCAACAGAAGCTGTGCAAATCTATCAGTGAGAAGCGAAAATTACACCCAAAATTAACGATAGTTTCTACTTTTTGTAAATTTGTTTATTATATTTATTTTATCTTGCATATGAAAATTCTAAATAACTATTGGTCGAAAATTAAAGATTTCATGGATCTATGGTGTGAAAATTTTTTTATCGCATAAGAGAACGATATTTATGCTAATAGCCTATATATTCGCACCTTCTTAAGGAGCGAGGCAGAGGGCGATTAAGCAAATGCTTACATTTTCGAATTCTTCTAGTATTTGTATATTTAAGAACCTGTTTCCATTGTAGCGCAATTAAGTGTCAGCTGTTTCCAGATTACACTTCACAAAAGAAAGAGCGCGACTTTTATTTGCATGAAGTATTTAAAAGTAAAGGGAGCAAGTGTCAAAATCTCTGATGCACATCTGCTTTCTATATACATACATGCTGATTACTTTCCATCTGTGTATAAGTCAAAGTAGCCAATTTACTTGAAATTGTGTAAATTGGAGATTTTTTCATGTATTTCATATGGGAGCTTTACTTACGTAGCATCTGAGTATGGGCTATAAAACCAAAAAAAAAGAGGAAATATGCCTTATAAGATATTCCTCGTAATCGCCAGTTTCTCTCTGATCCAAAAATATTCCTATACAATAGACCTTCTGTGCTCCAACAATCGTTTTGCACGGCAGAGTCGAATTTGTCAGATCATAGAGTACTGCCGAAAACTACAGATTCAATGATAAGGTTCTATATGTAATACTCTGGTGTACAATAATGTCCATTTCCATGACACTTTCCGAATAATAGCCAAGGCCATTTATAGGTGGCTACAGATTACAGGGGGTTCATTGTTACATATGCATCTAATTCTATTTTTCAGCATGTTTTTGACCATTTTAGACCCCCTCTCCCTTAACCTCAGTCATCACTGTCCAGCACCCTCCTCCCCCTTGTTACATCTTTTTTGAGCCCTTTATAATTTCACAAGTAAATATAAATTTAATTTCTTTAAAGTATGGACCGTTTACTTTGAATGTGGTGTAACTCCATTTTTTTGTTTTCCAGTTCTGAGCGGCTTTGAGTAAAAAATGAAGGCCATGGGTTAATTTAGTTTTTGGATTCGTGTTAAGCTATCCATTCTAAGGACTTCGCAGTTTTGCTGGGTGGTGGCGGGCGCTGGATAATGGAGATGCACCACAGTGATCCCAGGCGATATCACTTAGCAACGCTTTTATAGCAAAATTAACAACAAAATTAGAATAAAAAGAACAAGTAAGGGTGTTATAGTCAGGCGAGCCTGACAAAAGAATACCCGACACAAACACACATGTTCAAATAATTTTTAATATCAAGAGGTATTTCATGCCATAAGGGGCCCTATATACCGACTTTTGTTTAATTTCTTTATGAAAACCGCCTCTTTGCCACGCGCACTTTTCCAATTTTTTTGAATTCTAATCGAAGGCTTAAATATACGCTCAAATCTTAAGTTTCATTGAAATATTTCGAAAAGTCCGATTTTGGGGCAGTTTTGAGATTTTTGTGACAGACTCTAGTACTGGAGGTACCCTTAATAATGGACCTATAAGTAAATAAAGAGGATGTTTATGGCATAAGTTCCAACTTTCGTTCAAGTCCCAATTGAATTTCGTGTGTAGGAGGAAATTTTTGAAAAACGCCCTTTGGCCACGCCACTTTTCCAATTTTTTGAAGTTAAATTACTTGGCTTTTAATATGTTCAACTACCAAATTTCATCAATATATCTTAAAAACTCCGGTTTTAGAGCACTATTGTGATTTTCATAACAGACTCTAGTACTGGAGGTACCCTCAAAAATGGACCGAACGGGTACATTCTCGAACTTGTTCTTACTCATATTCCCGTGAGCACGTATACCAAATTTGTTCGAGGAAGTTTTACTTCTACGATAAGGAAACAGTATACAGACAGACGGAAAGTGAGACGGACATTAGGGTGTATCGAATTTTGGAAAATTTTCGCATTCAATTTTCTACATGAGTATAACCTATGCACGAGGTTGTGAGTAGCATGTTTCAGCCATTTTTTTTTTTTTTTTAATTTCGAAAACTTTCACCTGCGGCAATTCAATTTTGTGTAAATATTGCAAATTTGAGGATCTTTTCGAATTTTTCGCAATTTTTTACTTATTCTCTAAGAAAATATTCTAAATACTTACCAAATATTGATTTAAATTAATTGAATAATTATTGATTTTCATGTTTCAATCCTAACTTGTACGTTATTTTTGACAGTTTTCTAGTAAATACTTACATTTTATAAGAAAAAATCTGAAAATGTTGCTGCATTAAAAAAATCAGAAGTTTTTTTTTGTTTTTATACATTTTTTTTTTTTTTTTTTGGATGATAATGTATATATCCGTCGTTATTGCAATTTTTTTTACATGCGTATTGAGACAGAGTAGCTACTTTGAACAAGTCATGCTCTTTTGTAATTAAAACAAGTAAGGGTGTTATAGTCAGGCGAGCCTGACAATAGAATACCCGACACAAAAACATATATTTTTTCCGAAGTCGATACATCCTAACGGACATGTCTAAATCGAATTTAATTTTATTTTAATTAATTTCATTACATTCTTTTTATCAGTAATTCTGGTAAAACACGCGTTCCCCGCCGTATTATTTATCTAGCCAAGTCTTGTGAATCACCAGCACAAGCTTTGGTAATTTCATCAGTACTTTAACTGTTAACTTGCCCGAATTTCCGTAGAACATATAATGCCAGAATGAGCTTGTAATCTATACAGAGATCCTGTCCCTTTTACAGGTAAAATTAATTTGTGTGTAGACGAAGTTGATTGTATCATTTTTTTTTTAAAGGTTGTTCGATTTTACAGAAAATACGTAGATTCTATAACCAAAAGTCGTAAATCTGCGTAAAAAGACATGGAGTTGGCAACACTGATGCACCACTCAATATCTTGAAACAGAAAAATACATCACTATCAAAGTAAACGGTTTTATATATATAGTTTTATAGTTTTTTCTTATAAGATAGAGATTATGAGCGATCATTGCGAATTGACCCCCGTCCCCCTCGTCTTCAAGCGTCATCATTCGCGAGACTCCCCTCCCCCCTTTTTGATGACGTAATATATGGACGGCCCCTTAGTAGAAATATTTTTCTTAAAAATTTTCAATAAAATAGTTCGTTTTTGATCGTGCTAAACCGAATGAGATCGCGTGAAAAGGAAATCATTTTTTTTTTCTTGTTTGTAGTCCGTCTTTGATCAATATTATATAAAAACAAGGAGAGTTTAGAAACAGGCGCAGACACATTTGTATATTTGCAACTAAATTTAATTTTGAATTTATCCGAAAATGCGAAAAGCTCAATGCGAAACTTAAAGGCTCGAACTCACATCCGATGCAGCCCTATTGGAAATTAACGTGTATGTAAGTGGATTTACACACATTCGATTGTGTGCGTCAGTCACTTTGTTGTTGTGTAATTGTTTTTTGGGACTTATAAAGTGCACACAATGTCTGTCGCTTCGGGGCTTATAATGGGACGCATGCTTAAGGGTTGATTCGACTAGTTTGCTCATGGTCATGTGTATCGGGCTTGATGCTTTTACAACGCTGCTCCGTTTCGCTAGCGTTTTTCAGATTTTCACCGTTATTACCGTCAGCAGGAAAGCCATTTACCACCTTCCCATGGGACAGAGACATGCAATACCGAACTGCAAGTGACCGTAAATGGACTTCTTAAACAAGCATAATATTCCCCGGCCCACCTACGGTTTGAGTGCAGCGGCAGGTGTGTGCGCGCGGACCTACATAAATACATTTTCCTATTCTTCTTCTTCTTCTTCGTCTTATTCTTCGCTTTCCTCTCTGTGGTCTTTCAATTGATTTGGAGAAAATTATTGAAAAAGTTTAAAGACAAAGAAAACCAAACCAAATTTAATCGCTTTTGATGACATGACGACTTCATCTTCGGTTCGGTTCATCACCTCGCAGAGAGGATTAGTAACATTTGCGATATCATAATATCGCCACGTGCGGAAGTGTTAAACGCGTGCACTGGTGAAGTTGGTGTTTTCATTTGATTCGATATATCATAATAACGTAATTACACGACTTCAGCCCCCTACCCAATCACTCGAGATGATACCGCAATCGTGTTAGCAATGAAAATAGCGGCGCCTGTTGCCACTTAAACATCCGCACGTGGCCGTGGACGAGCTGCCGCTCCAAGTGCCCTTCACCGTGTGGCGAGTGGTGTGTGGCGGCATCGATGAAATCGTGATTCAGAGGAGCGTGTCGTGGTCACCGTTGACACTTCAAATTTGGCTAATGCCCTAAGCACCGTCCGCGAGACTCTCGAAAACAAAACAAACAAAAAAAGGCTTGAACTAGAAATTATCAGTTTAAGGCGCTAAACGATCGTCGGCTTCCGCTCGTGCGGCGCGGTCACGTGCGGCCAATAAAAATGCTAATTCTGCTCAATTAATATTCCTTAATTTTTTGCTTCTTGCTACAATTCACTCAGTCCTTTGCTCGCTCGTTTTGCATTCATTCGTTCATTCATTCGATCAGTCTTTGAATCTCAAGCAACAATCGTTGCGTTTTGCGTTCTTGGCGGTGACCCAGATTCTGCAAATGTGGTGTTGCCTTTGAGAATCTGTTCGGTTTTAACTCAATTGCAGAAAAAAAATTTTTTTTTGTGGCGGGAAATTGAAAGGATATTTAAACTGCATTGACTTGAGCAGTATAAAAAATTTTTGGCCACATCCTTATGCGGAGGAGACTACTACTACTGCAGTCGTCAGAGAAACATATTAAAATTTGAATCTTACGGCATTTGGACATAACGTTGCTAAGCGGTATGGTATGAGTATGTCCAGTTCCATACTAGGCGACAGTGTCCGGAGACACATTTTGTTTTGAGGAAGAGAGAGGGACGGAGAAAAGAGAGAGGAATTGTTGTCATATTTTGAATGCTAGCTCTGATCCACTTATATCAAGTTTTAGAAAATTCCCAAAGGCTTCAAAAAAGAGGCCAAAAGAGGCATTATATCTGCTAAAATCCGCACCAGTGCTCAATAAACAAACTGGCGAGACAAGTTAAGTAGATGAAGATGGTGAAGGTGATGATAATGAAGATTATTATCATGAAGTTGGAGATGATGACAATGAAGATCTAAGTTTTGATAATGATGATTACAATGATGATAATGAAGTTGATGACGAACTCTAAATTTATATACAATTGTTCAAATATTGTAATAACAAGTAAGGGTGTTATAGTCAGGCGAGCCTGACAATAGAATACCCGACACAGACACTTATGTTCGAATAATTTTTAATATCAAGAGGTGTTTAAGGACATATTGGGCCCATATACCGACTTTTGTTAAATTTCTTTATAAAAACCGCCCATTTTCCACGCCCAATTTTTCAATTTTTTTGGGATTCTAATCGGACCCTTATATATACGCTTAAATTCTAAGTTTCATTGAAATATTTCAATAAAGTCCGCTTTTGAGGCATTTTTGGGATTTTTGTGACAGACCCTAGTACTGGAGGTACCCTTAAAAATGGACCGACCAGGGAAATTTTTTGGGAGTATGTTTACGACTTCAAAGGAAGCATAAGTGCCAAATTTCGTTTAAGTCCCATTTGAATTTCGGGTGTAGGGGCCAATTTTGAAAAAACGCCCTTATGCCACGCCCACTATAAAAATTTTTGGAAATCGTATTACTTGCCTTGAAACATGTTCAAATATCGAATTTCATCAAAATATGTTGAAAAACTTCGATTTTAGAGCAGTTTTTGTGATTTTCGTAACCGACCCTAGTACTGGAGGTACCCCTAAAAATGGTCCGATCGGGTCCATTCTCGAACTTAGTCTTACTCATGTCCCCGTGAGCACGCATACAAAATTTTGTCAAGATAGCTCAACTCCTTCGATAAGATAACTGTATACAGACAGACGGACAGACAGACAGACGGACAGACAGACAGACGGACATGGCTAAATCGAATCTCCTAGTGACGCTGATCATTTCTATATATATTTTGTATGGTCTATCTCGACTGGTTCTGGGTGTTACACACAACCCAACAAACGCAATATACCCTCGACACAGAGTGTGTCGGGTATAAAAAGAACAACATTTTGAACATATGTTAGGTGTAATTTGAAAACTTATTTTCAATTTATTTTTATAAAACTTAATTAGCCATGCTTTTATCTGCGGAAATTGATTAATTTCCATAGATATCATTGCATATTAGATATTTAATTACTTTTTTTTTTCCTACCAATTGTTATTAATTTGACTTAATTTTTTTGAGGTTAGGGTCAAACCGGGACGTCTGAGGCCAATTTAGACACGGAATTCGGATTTAGCGACCAAAAGTTTTTATAAATACATTAATGTGGTCGCTAGAACAGCGTTTAATAATTTCTATATAGATGGCTTATATGTTACACGTTCGCAAACCATTAAAAAAAACAACCTTTCAAAAATACTACAAAAAAAAATTGTACTGAAACATATGTACAAAACCATTTTCCCCTTTATTGTAATGTTCTTAAGAATACAAAAATATAATATAGTCTGTAGAAGGCTCGTACGAATTAAGGCTCACTTTTGGCATCGAATACCCCACTGTGCGACGGTCACACCCGTCACACTTTTAAGGAGTTAGGTCGTAATAATTAAAAAAAAATTTTTTTCGATTCTCGAGAATTTAAAATTTTATAAGTAAATATTTCAAAACGTGTAAGCAATTATCAGCATGGTTGTGACCCTGGGTTCGACTCCCAGCTGATGTCGTGGATTTTGTGTCGTTTTTTCAGTTTCTGTTATTCTTTGTTTTCCTATTATACGTGGTATCACAACGGGCCCATTTGGTGCCTAAGCGATTCACCCATAATGGTGGCAGCTACGCTAACCTAACCTAACTTAACCTACTTGAAAATATAAATCAGTGATGCCCAAACCTATACGTAAACATCTATAATTATGTGTGTGAATGCGCTGTCGACTTCGCTGTGATCTAATCTGATTTGCATTGACGAAGTTTCCTTCCAGTAAGCGTGGGGTAAATTGCCTATAGGCAACTAGTACTTTCACCAGAACTAAAGAGCTAGTGCAAACGGGGGTAGAGTTTCGTATAGAGCTCTGACTTGTATTGCATGAAAAAATTATTTTTCGTGTTGGTAATAAAAGTTGCCATGATATCGTTATTGCAAAAAGCTTTGATACAGCGTTGGAACATAAAATCTACCTTTAAAAATTACACATCTGAAGCCTTTTATTGAAAAACTAAACAAACAAAAAACCACAAATTATGGTGAAAAATCTTTCAAAAAGAACTAGAGTTTTACTATACCCAATCTACCCAATTAGTTCCCAAAGCACTGGTAAAGCGTTAGTTCAAGTGCACAAGTGGTGATTTTTAGCCCACACGCAATGTTTATTTTCTACAGAATAATACATAAGGAGGGGTATAAAGAAGAACTAGAACTGGTGGAATAAGATATAGTAAAACGCTAGAGTTTAACTACTCGTACTTCCTGCAGGGTTGTTTTTTTACACACGCGAACGCAGCCGACCGGTTTTCGCACAAATCGGTATACGCTAAACGTGTGCGACTGCTGCGTCGGCAGAAATTTGTCTTCCAAGCATCAAGTTATGACAGCATTAGCGAATTCAGAGCGGAAACTTTTCTTTCTGTCAATTTTCCCTGCATTTACTTCAGGGTTACTTTAAAACGTACGTAACGTCTATAGACTATACAAAATATATATAGAAATGATCAGCGTCGCCAGGAGATTCGATTTAGCCATGTCCGTCTGTCTGTCTGTCCGTCTGTCCGTCTGTTTGTATACAGTTTTCTTATCGAAGGAGTTGAGCTATCTTGATGAAATTTGGTATGTGTACTCACAAGCACATGAGTAAAAACAAGTTCGAGAATGGACCCGATCGGACTTTTAGGGGTACCTCCAGTACTAGGGTCTGTTACGAAAATCACAAAAACTGCACTAAAATCGAAGTATTTCAACATATTTTGATTAAATTTGATATTTGAACATGTTTCAAGTAATACGATTTCCAAAAATTTTGAAAGTGGGCGTGGCAGAAGGGCGTTTGTCGAAAATTGTCCCTAACACCCGAAATTCAAATGGGACTTGAACGAAATTTGTCACTTATGCTTCCTTTGCAGCCATAAACATCCTCACAAAAATTTTTCTTGATAGGTCCATTATTAAGGGTACTTCCAGTACTAGGGTCTGTCATAAAAATCCCAAAACTGCCTCCGATCACAATCGCCAAAAAAATGGAAAAGTGGGCGTGGCAAAGGGCGGTTTTCATAAAGAAATTTAACAAAAGTCGGTATATGGGGCCTATGGCCTAATGGCCTATAAAACCTCTTGAATTTTCTTACTTAGTGGTCCTGTTTTTTGGGCGTTGTTCAAAAACTATTTAAACATGTGTGTCTGTGTCGGGTATTTTATTGTCAGGCTCGCCTGACTGTAACACCCTTACTTGTTTTATTTGTTTTTTTATGTGATAGGCGAATCGTTTAAAATTCTCGCTCACTTAATATTCATTTCTCCTGGGTGCTTAGAAAGGCACAATTTTTTGTCAAATCCGCGCGTTAAAATTCCCCGGGAATATTAAGAATCGGGCATGACTCGAAAAATACCCGCAAATGATATCAAATATGACACCCCAAGAAGAATAAAAAATTTTGATAAAAAATTTCCAAAAAAAAATGCTAGCGACAAAATGCTTTTATTTAAAGATTTTCTTTTTTTTTTTAAACACGCGACCTGGGCCCCTATTATGGTTTGCGTTGCGTTCGCAATTGCGTTGCGTTACCAAGTTGCGTTGCGTAAATAATTCGGTATTATAGAACTCGTTCGAACAGAAGCAATGTTGCATACTATGTTTTACGGAGGGAAAAGTGTTTTCAGTGGGTAATACTTACATTTACTTTCAAAAAATTGTCAAAGAATTGCATTTTGATCGAATCGCGAAAGTGTTAAGTTGTGTGTTTAGTTTTGAAGTCTAAAAATTCATATAAATAAAGAGTGAAAAAATAGACTCCGTGGCATTATGGTTGGATGGAGGTTCGGGAAGGAGCGAATCTAACGAAAGACGAAATCGGCGAAATAATTCGAACATTATGAGCCTTAGTGAAGAAAGGTAAATATGTGCTGAAAGATTTGCAAATGAAGAATTCATATATTTTTCTTTTAGCTTCGTTCAAATTTTTCGGCTTTCTAAAGAGGCGTCCACATATGTATTAAGCGAAATTCAAAGTGAGCTTAGAAATCCCATGCGTTCCTTTGCGATTATAGCCGAAAGGAAGCTAGCAACGACGCTGAAATTTTTGGGACAAGGTGGCTACCAACATCAAATTGGGCAAGACTTCAATTCAGTATTAGCTCAACCTACCGTCTCTATGTGCCTGAAAGAAGTTTGTGCAGACACCATATATTTTATTACCATCTCCTCAAATTGCTTTTGGCTTGTTTGCTCATTTTTCCTTAAGTTTTCCCTAAAATAAAAATTCGTAGTTTTCATTTTAATTTTAAAATGTTTGAAATAACTTACATTTCTTTGCTTTGCTGACATAAAGTGCTTTGCCTGTCCGACGCTAATTAATGTTTCGGTTTTTCCTCAAATAAAAATTCTTCCTTTTTAAGGAAAAAATGTTGAAAAAACGCATATTTTCTTGCTATGGCACACAACTCGTTAGCTCTTTACCTAACGAACAGAATTTGCGTTTATCGAACGGTTTTGACAGGTAGAAACGCGAACCGTATTACCTGCATACGGAAATCGCGAAAGGGAAAAAATGAATTGCGTTTCCCGCGAGCACATTGTCGCATTTCGCGAACTATAATACCGAATGTTCGATTGCGTTCAAATATGTTGCGTTTACGCAAACCATAATAGGGGCCCTGATCTTCTGTATTTAACCCTCTGCAGCTGACGTGTACAAATTTTAACAATTAAACTGACGTGGGGTCTACCAGACGTCTCATCTCTAAACTGAGTTTTTTCTTGAGATTCCTAACTGGCGCGATCTTGGCCTTATATACATATATAAGAGCAAAACGATTTCAAGCCAAAAAGGGATAAAAATTTAAAATGCAAGGCATTTTTTAAAGTGATCACAAGGAGCGTAACTTCGAATTTTACAAAAGCTCGCAAAATCTATTTTTCGGGGTCTACCAGACTACAACCTCAGCTGCAGAGGGCTTTAAAAAAAATGTGTCGCCAAAAACTTCTGAATAGCACAATTAATCAAACCGAAGCATCATGTCCCGTGCGCTATGCTCATTCAAACGGCTAGAATTATTTTTGCCATCACAAAAGTTATAGATGTATATTCGGTAACACAGAGGACCACTAAACAAAGTTGAATGCAATTTTTATTGCGCTTATATTGAATACATGAAGAATCGAAAGAAAAAATTAACACATAGTAAATAAATTCGGCTTGGCTTCGATCCATAGAAATTGGGTACAATGCAAGGAGCACATAAAATCACACAACGCTCATCGAAACCGAAAACCAAAACGATTGCGATTAATGACTGCAGTCCACTGTAGGCCATGCAGCCAAATGTTTAAATGATCATTTCTGTCCGTCTGTCCGCCTGTCTGTATGTCCGTCTGCCTGCCTGTGACGTCCCTTATGCACAGAAGTTCCTCCTAACCATTGTTGCACTACCGTTGTCACATACGTACTTTTTCAGTAGCTTATATTTATTGATGGATGTCAAAAGGACATAATCCGTGGATGGGCAAACATTTGCTTTATTGCGAATTTTTCGTCACTGACGCCTCCGATGCTAAATGAGCTCAACTTTTGAACCAATACATAAATATGATTGTGAGTAATCCTCGATCGCAGGAGGTAGGGCGAGACCAAATCCATAATTCAAACATTCATATCCGGCATTGCACAGTGGATTAAAATCCAGTTTTTGAGGAATTTAATCAAAATTTCAACCTTTTCATTTCGCAAAACCGAAAATGCCATTTGATTACCAAAATTTCCATTAGGTTGAAATTGAATAAAAAGTTGCCCGGTGGAAACCAGGTTTTAAGCGAACAGCTGACAAAGTCATTGTTTTGAATTCTCTGTTTGTTTAAGTTTGATGTAGTGAAAGAATACTTAAAGTTTAAAAAGCCGTAAAAAGAGCACAAACGTAAAAGAAGTTCGTATTATATATGGAAAATATCAATGAAGGTATGGAGATTTGAAATATTGTTTTAGTTTATGCAGATAGTTGTCACAGTTGTGGTATTGCGTTGCTTAAACCCAGCAAACAATATGAGCGTTTTCAGACACTTTTTGTACACTTTTTGTCGACTTTTTTATGAGCATTGACCGTCATAACGTGCACGAAAAGGAGTCCGAAATGAGCGTTTTTTTCTATGAAAACGGTCGCACTTTGTGTGGATAATTTATTAGCCTGATATGACTCTTTTCGGACTCAGAAAAAAGTGCTTTCACCCTCCCAGTGAAGCACATAAAAACCTCATAAAAGGCACCTAAAAGATACTTTTCTAGGCACTTGAAAGGCTACTGAATCGCCTCCTAAAAAGCTTTTTTATCACACATATTGAAGTGCAGATGTAATTGCAAAAAGTGCACTAAACTGTGCACTTATCTGTGCACTTTACAAAGAAACGACATTATTTAAATTTTTGTAAATAACACTTTTAATAATAATAACTAACAATACTTATTAAAAAAGTAAAAAAAATAAAAATTCACATTCTTTAATTAAAATAAACAAAACTTAAAGACGAAGACTGGCTGCGGCGTCGTTTCTGTCCTATGAGCTCCTTCATGATTTTAATGCACTCCTTCCGGCTTGACCTTTGGGCACTACTTATTTTATTTAATTTTTATTTTTTTCCCGGTTAAAATTTAAATTTTATAATTGTCACATTGGCTACTTACACACCTTTCGCATCGAAATTCAACCAGAACTGAAAAGCACAACTGAAAATTTGAATCGTCTTGCATATCGCATTTTTGGGCATCCCGTCATTTTTCGCAGATTTTTCAACCGAACCAGTCAACTCTGAAAACGCTCAGATAAGGACCTAAAAAATTTAGGACTTGAAAGCATGACCTCCGAAAATGCTTTTTTCCATTATTAATGTGTATTACAAAATGCATTAAACGCTCTTAAATAAGGCACTTTTTAAGAACACATAATTCAGAAGTGCTCCGAAATTTGTTTGCAGGGAATAATGTTGATCTTTTAAAAAGCCTGAAAATACATAAAATTAGAGTTTTATTACGTAGAGAAAAGTGTAGAGTATAGAGATTGTACGCTTTTTTGTATAGACTGAAGACCGTCACTGCAATTCCAAGCTCTACATAAGGCTTGCCGTCGGACATTATTTAAGTGAGCTGTATATGTAATTTTCCACGGTTACATACATTCAAAGTTTATATTTCTTGCTACTTTAACTTGTCGAATTAACGAAGAAAACAATTAAATTTGCAGTTTAAATAGCCATTTGGGCACCATTTTGGATTTAACGAACCTCTACTTAAATAGTCGACAGGCACTAAGGACTGTAAATTGTCGAAAATGCTCCTTCAGTGTTACACAATAAAGGTAATTATCTAAGCACTCTTACAATATTTTCTCTACGTAAAAAACTCTATTTGGGATTTCAGGCTTTATACACAAACTTGTTAATAATTTTTGTGTTCACTGGAGCTGATTTCACGAGATTCCAATGGGTTCCACGACATATAGATTTATTTTTTCTGAAATGGTATTTTGTGTGCTTTTATATGAATGTAATATTAGGTGTAGTAAAAAGAAATCCATCATTTTTGCATTAAATTGAGGGCTTTATTTAAGATAGTTAGAATTACCCGATTTAGGTCAAATATGCGCCGTTTTGTTTGATAACTTGTTGCCATTTTAAAGGTAATTTCATTATGCCTCTCTCATAGAAGCCCTCGTTCCTATTAGCAAAAAATTGAGACAGTCGAATTTCAGAAGCCTCTCTTGAAGCGAATGTTTCACCAGCAAAATTGTTCGCCATGGACAGGAACAGATGGTAATCACTTGGTGCCAGGTCCGGACTATAAGGTGGATGCAGAAGAACCTCCCAAACAAACTCCCGGAGCTTCTGGCGAGTCACTATCGATGTGTGTGGCCTGGCGTTGTCCTGATGGAACACAATTCCTCTCCTATTGGCCAAAGCTGGCCGCTTATGGGCGATTGCTTCCTTCAGACGGTCCAATTGTTGACAGTAGAGTTCCGAGTTAAGAGTTTTGCCGTATGGGAGCAGCTCATAGTAGATAATTCCCTGCCAATCCCACCAAACACACAGCAAAACCTTCCTGGCCGTCAATCCTGGCTTGGCCACCGTTTCCGCCGGTTCACCGTGTTTCGACCACGACCGTTTTCGCTTGACGTTGTCGTAAGTGACCCACTTTTCATCACCAGTCACCAACCGCTTCAGAAATGGGTCGATTTTGTTGCGGTTCAGCAGCGATTCGCAGATGGAAATTCGGTCTATGAGGTTTTTTTGCGTTAACTCGTGTGGCACCCATACATCGAGCTTCTTTGTGTATCCAGCCTTATTCAAATGGTTCCAAACGGTTTTTTGTGCAATCTTTAGCTCTTTTGCAATCGAAACAGTGCTAACATGACGGTCGGACTCGATAATTTCCATGATTTTATCGACAATTTCGACAATTGGCCTTCCAGTGCGTGGTGCATCCTTGACATCGAAGTTACCGGAACGGAATCGACGAAACCAAAATTGCGCATGATTGGCTGTTACAGTATCAGGTCCATAAACGCTATTCACATTTTCAGCCGCCTGGCTTGCGTTTTCTCCCTTATCGAAGAAAAACTGTAAAATGTAGCGAATTTTCTCTTTGCTGATGTCCACCTTTGACAAGCTCTCAAACAAAACTGAATCAATCAATCAAAAAAGTGTCAAAAAAGCTTTTTTAGTAGGAACTGTCATCTTTCTAATGCCCCCTAGCGGAACACGATCGGACTTATACAACGCGAGATGCAGATAAATAACGCCATCTATTGGAAAAATAATGGATTTCTTTTTACTACACCTAATATTTCCCGCGTCCGTTCAAGTCCGCTGCTAAAATTTCACTTTATTTCGTAGGAGAAGGGCTAAAAAATGACGATATATTCAAAATTTGGATTGATGAAAAAACATGGTGTGCGTGGCCGATTTTGATGAAATTCTCGGGGTGGGTTTATAGCGTATTTTTTTTTAAGTTTGAACAAAATTTTAAGAAGTTCCGACAAAAAATGAAAGTGTTATATTAAAAAAACTTTTTGGGGTGTATGGGAGTTGGGTGGGGCGCGGCCGATTGTGATGAAACTTTAATATTTTATTAATATTACCAAGAGAAATACATGTGCCAAAATTTATTGCTCTACAACAATTTCCTTCTATTTTATTCCTCAAAAACTGTATATTAAACCACTGTGCATTGGTTCTATTGCCAACTATTCCTCGGATCTGATTTGATTTTATTTTATTTTGATTTTCTGCTTTCTCAGAGGCGAATTTCGTAGAACTTGATTTCTCTAGTTTAAAAAAAAAAATGTTAAAATGTTTATATTTTTAACAAAAACCCGTTAATTAAAAAAAAGAAAATTTCATTCAGAAGAGTGTCAAATAGGCAAGATACATGCAATAGATTAACTACCGTTAAATTTCAAATTTCGCAAAACTGTTCAAATTGTTCCCGAACTAGTTATTGTGATTTTAAAACAGTCGAAAAACCGACCATCGAAAAAATGTGGCCCACTTGAGAAATTTTCACCCATAAATGGTGTTACCCATAAATGGTGTTACTAGGTGTTGATTTTTCTGCAGTTAAGCGCAGTAAAGCGCAGCAAAATATCAAAAAAGTTCGGTTAATTGAATCAGAACCCCACAGTCAAAGCCACCAAACGTCATACATAGTAGGGATGGGCGATACCGAAGAAAAAATCGATACTTGGTTATCGCCGTGTATGGGTTTTCTTGGTATCGATGCCACGATACTATCGAATATAGAAAATCGATACGCAAGTATCGTAGCGAATAAATCGATTTTGTATTTAAAATAAGAAATGCAACCTTTTTTGGAAACCTTTTTCCCCTATGTAATAGAAAAAACGAACTTCAACTTATCAAAAACTACCAGCCTTATTAGGAGCTTTAATATTTAAATAACTATTTAAATTTAAAATAGATTTTAATTCCGTTTTATTAAGTTTTCCAGAAAAGAAATTTCTTAAAATCAGTTAAAATCTTTTTTTAATTTTTATGAATAAGGCTGTTACAGTTTTCATTCTAATTTTAAACATAATAAGTTTGATGATAGATATATGCATAGCTTTAAGCTACCAATTCAAAATTTTTTTTTGCTTAAACGAAAAAAAATGCAACATTTCCTTTTATTGTTTGCCTACGTAACAAAATTTCTTATTGGTTTTAGGTTGGCAAATCATGATTTTTTTTTTTTTTGTAAAACTCTGACTCCTATTTCAGTTTACGTCAAATACGACTTACCTGAAAATAGGTGTTTTAAATAAACATAACAGAATATTTTTTTTTGTTACTTTTCGAATCATCAACACTTATTTTATAAGCTAAAACAATAACAACACTGGGAACAAATACCAGTCGTTCATACCAACGATTTTGCGACGATTTGTTTTTGCTCCCTTTCTCGTCACTCCACCATTATTCGCTTAAGATAGATCTTTTTATACCCAGCGTAAGCGGGGTATATTAGTTTTGTGCAAATCTTGTAACAGGGAGAATTAAGCTCCGGAGATATAGAAAAATATATACAGAAATGATCAGGATCAAAAACTGAATCGATTTAGACATGTCCGTCTGTCCGTCCGTCCGTGGTCGGATCTCCTCCGAAACGGCTTAACCAATGAAGTCGAAATTTGGCACACATGTATATCGGGGTCCGAGTATGATCCTAAGTAAAAATGGGAGACATCCGCTCACTGCCACGCCCACAAATTAATTTATTGTGTTTTCAGTAAAATGCTTGTAACTTGCGAACCACTCAACACATTCCATTGATATTTGGTGTACTGGTAAACTACAAAAAGGGACATATCCTGGAAAAAAATGGACGCCGTCCTCCTCGAGCCACGCCGCGCAAATTTTATTTGGCCCACCCACTGCCACGCCCACAAATGAAGATTTTTCGTAACTTCCGAAGTAAAAGGCGTAGAAGCTTCAAATTCGCAACATAGGTTCACCAAGGCGAATGAAAGGTGTAGGGAAATAATTTATGTGGCCCCCCCCACTGCCACGCCCACAAATAGAGAAGCAAAACATAGTGCGCTCATAATGTCGGGACGCTGGGTATTTCAAAGTCGGGCTTGACCGACTTTAGCTTTCTTACTTGTTTTAAATTCATGTTATGGTCCTTGCACAATCGAATTTTTATGGGCAATGATCATTTTATCTATTATCAAAGCTACAATATTATCTTCTTTTCCCCTTTTTCAAAGATCTCAAATTTTGCAAAGAGTAGTACAAATTTCGTGTCTCGGAATCGATACGTCTCAGTACCGCACTACCGAGGAATCGATGCCAAATATCGATAGTATCACTGTAAAAGTATCGATACACGATAGTATCGTCTCGGTATCGCCCATCCCTGATACATAGGATTCCTTCAACGCTTCATTGAGCGAAATGAAGCGATCTAACCGCTAAGCTACTTGTATTAAAAATAAAAAATACAAATAACAAATAAACAGTAAAACATAAATAAGGAGCGAAAGCAATCGCTGCTGCCATTAACATCTTCACCCGAATATACACCTATGGCTGCAAAATGAGTTTTCAATTGTCCAATGCAATCAAACGCTCGAATACCAAAACGAATTCCAGGTGCAGCCTCAAACAAACGGACGGAAAACGAAATTGCATATCCTCAGCGTGTGCCAAAAGGATACAATGCCTGGAACAGCACAGATGTGTGCGTGTGTGTGTGCATTCGTTCGTTCGTTCGTTGGAAACTCGGGGTTGAATTTCCCAATGCCTTTGGCGAAGGAGGAAATGCGCTAAAATCCACTATTTGACATTCGTGCTGGTCCGGCCGCTCTAACGGCTGGGAGAATGCAGGATATCGAATTTCGGTGAACGCTCTAGCAAATATTGTACCTACAAAATAAATATACAAACATATTTATGTATCGATGCAAGTAAATATGTATATATGTATGTATTTATTAACCTATGCCGACTTGTTTGATTTTGTTTGATCTGCTGATGGTGTAAACACAAGGAGCGCTACGAATTGAATTAATGCCGCTTGTTAGTGAACAATTAGCTCAAGGCGAATTCCATTTCCATTCATTGTAAGAAAATTAGCAGAAAGCGACACACAAGCACACACACGTTCAGACATCGTCGAGGAATTAGAAACTCGTTGTCGTTGAAATAATTTAATTTATTCAATGAAGAAATTCACAGTACCTATCGAGAGTATTTGAAGTAAGAATCATTCTGGATATAGTTTGAATTGGTCATGCGTAACAGCCCAACGGGAAAATAAGTAATACATGAACTTTGCAATTTAACGATTCATTTACAAATTCAAAAAAGAGGAACTATGCATTACCAGGTTATCGGAATTGTAAGGAGTAGAAGATTTTTGTTAAATTTTCTACCAACAACAACCAAATTGACATGTGCTTACAGTTTCAATTACAATGGTAATACACGATTTGCCTAGGACATCGTTGTACAAAAATTCATTGCTAACGTTATGGTTAGTTATGTTGAATGTTTAACTTGCTTTGCTTACCTTTTCCCGTTGGGAGAAGATTACATGAGAGAGGAAGCTGGCCATTGGTGATCACTGATCAGTAGATCGTTACCTTAATGCAGAAAGGCCCCAACTACCATTTTTCCAAAAATCTCATTTGTTTTTCATATTTCGATATACCGCCCCCAAATACACCATGATAAAAAAAAAAAGGTTCTTAGATCAAAAATAACGGATATACAATCATTTAAACAAAAAGCCCTAACTGACTTTTATTGTGGTAGCTAAATTTCACAATTTTGGACCCACTGAGTTGAACTTTGGAACAGAGCTTACTGCCCCAAAACTAGAAAAACTGACTAGCGTGAAGTTAGGGTACGGCGAGGGGTTCAGTTTTTAACATAATGTTATTAACAGAGTTTTAACATAACAATAACATACACTTTTGCAGAAAATGTTAAAAAAAGCTTTATTTGCAAAGCTTTGATGTTAAATAACATTATTGTGCAAAACTTTGATGTTATATAACATTATTGTGATCTCGCTAACAATACTGTGGTCGTATGGAAGAGTAGCTTAAGTCGAAAAATGATGGTTCGAGAAAAAGCGCTTTAAAGTTGCGTAATTCGTATACCTTTCCATGTTAAACGGAATTTTATTTCTTGAATATCTAAATTGTAACAGCCAGCAGGCCGATAGCCTCAGAAGCTAGCTCCTCTTACTTTTTAAAGATTGCGTCTTAATTCATTAAGGCGAAATACACAAATAACAATAATAATAATATTTCTTGAATTAGTTTTTTTTAGAAGAATGCTAGGGAATGCTGATGCGTCTCTTTGAAGGGAATTCAGTGGTATTAATAACTCATTTTAAGTTAAAGTCGACTTAAGCTACTCTTCCATACGACCACAGATTTGAAATCGAAAATTTTATAAAAATCGACCGCTTAAAATTCTCTGCCATTGGAAGTTACACAGTGCAACACCAAAAAAAATAACCATATACGGACACCACTACGTGATAAAAGACTAAAAAAAAAAAATACCCGTGTCTCCCAATTTTCCCCAAAGTTATGCACTTTTTGTTTTATGGGCCCCCAAAGATTTGGGGCCTCGGTATCATTTTCGTAAAAATGTGATCATTTTCTCAGGCTCATATCTTGTAAAAAACTTAAAAAATTTCGATTTTTTTTTTTACCTTTTTTCCCGTGTTCAGGTCCATAGGTAGCAAACCGTTCAAAATTCAAGGAAACAATAAACTACAAAAATGTACCTAAGATCTCAATAAACAATTTTTTTGAAACACATAAACTTCCTAGAGATGATTCTTTACACCGTTTTTAATTTCATTTGTTTTTTATTTACTTCAACATTGAGTTACTATGCTATCTATTACAAAAATATTTTAAAAAAATATTCGTATTATAATAATTATGTTAAAATGTTATAATTATGTTTATAATGTTGATTGCCCTGGACTTGCAAATCGCGCTCTCTTAAGTTGTGGATCCAAATAGTCGTCCGAATCGTCCGAATCTGACTCTGATTCAGAAATTATGGTGTCCACAGGCACGTTGCTTCCAGACTGCCCTCCATCATCAGCTCTTTCTTCTTCAACTACTTCATTAACATCATACAGGGTGATCTTGTGACTCCACCAACATACCTCTGCAAGCAATGCGTCCAGGTTTTTGCCTTTGAACCGTTTTTCCATGGGCATTGTGGTTTGGTGAAACCGTTCTCCTTGCTCATCGGATTCGGTAGGGAGTTGTTTGATGAAATCGTCAAAATGAAAATGAAGAAAATGCAGCTTTAATGTCATCGATGCGCCGATTATCTCAAAATAATACAGCATTGCTTTCACCCATTCTCTTGCTTCCGGTTCCGCGTCTCGATCCGCTCCCAAGACTCTGGTGCATACACGCTGAAAGTAAATCCATGCCATTGAATGATTTTCATCAAGCGATGAAGCAAAGTTGCTCTTGAATAGCTTTCTAATGTCAGGGCCATTAAGTACGCCTGTTAAATGAAAACAAAAAAAAAAAAACAGAAAAGAAAACATTAACATAGTGTAAATAGCTATATATATAGTACAATTAGGTGAACAAAAATCCGTTTTAAATTTACTACAATACCTTTTTTAATTTTGTCATCGCTACGCTTTGGGAAAACGCTTTTCAAATAGTCGAATGCGTTTGGACAATTTACAACGGCCACTTCGATGAATTTTTTAACAATTCCCAATTTTATGTGGAGCGGTGGCAGCAAGATGTCTTGAGTATTGTCAATTAAAGGTGCATTCTTCAGTCTAACAGGTTGGCTGATAAGTCCCCGGTCTAACAAAGAAAAACACATTTTTTTGTCAAAATTCGTTTTTATTATTCAACATAGTTCCCTTCAAGAGCGATACAACGATTATAACGACCTTCCAATTTTTTGATACCATTTTGGTAGTACTCCTTCGGTTTTGCCTCAAAATAGGCCTCAGTTTCGGCGATCACCTCTTCATTGCAGCCAAATTTTTTCCCTGCGAGCATCCTTTTGAGGTCTAAGAACAAGAAAAAGTCGCTGGGGGCCAGATCTGGAGAATACGGTGGGTGGGGAAGCAATTCGAAGCCTAATTCATGAATTTTTGCCATCGTGCTCAATGACTTGTGGCAGGGTGCGTTGTCTTGGTGGAACAACACTTTTTTCTTCTTCATATGGGGCCGTTTTGCCGCGATTTCGACCTTCAAACGCTTCAATAACGACATATAATAGTCACTGTTGATGGTTTTTCCCTTCTCAAGATAGTCGATAAAAATTATTCCATGCCCATCCCAAAAAACAGAGGCCATTACTTTGCCAGCGGACTTTTGAGTCTTTCCACGCTTCGGAGACGGTTCACCGATCGCTGTCCACTCAGCCGACTGTCGATTGGAATCAGGAGTGTAGTGATAGAGCCATGTTTCATCCATTGTCACATATCGACGCAAAAACTCGGGTGTATTGCGAGTTAACAGCTGCAAACACCGCTCAGAATCATCAACACGTTGTTGTTTTTGGTCAAATGTGAGCTCGCGCGGCACCCATTTTGCACAGAGCTTTTTCATATCCAAATATTGATGAATGATATGACCAACACGTTCCTTTGATATCTTTAAGGCCTCTGCTATCTCGATCAACTTCATTTTACGGTCATTCAAAATCATTTTGTGAATTTTTTTGATGTTTTCGTCGGTAACCACCTCTTTTCGGGCGTCCACTGCGTTCACCGTCCTCCGTGCTCATTTCACCACGCTTGAATTTTGCATACCAATAATTTTGGGGATCCGGCTGGGCAAGTCCGCCAATCATTATCAAGCCAAGTTTTTGTTCCACAGTAATTTTCCCTTCAGAAAACAGTAATTTTTTTTATACCACGTTTTTTTCACAATAAAAAGTTTTCACAAAAAGATCAAAATTAATTCTTAAAGACGCATTCAAAACGAACATTAAGTTGCCACTATAGTAAAAAAATATGCATCTAATCACTTGACCAGCTATGTGTCAGACCGGGGATTAAAGCCAACCTATATGTTGTTGTATTTGTTCATCCACATTCCTCTTGGCCTCCACGAATTACATTGGATTATTCAAGGTGTAGCTGTTGATCCCAATTACATCAAAAAACAAAAAATTTTCGGGAAGCCGCCTTATCGATTCCCTTGATTAAGTGCTGATCATTCAAATACAGCAAATAATTTCGTAATATTTACTTTTTCCATTATATCTTTCAAATGTTGATACTTTCTAATTATACAAACTCCATTTATATCGTAGCAATTGAAAGTTTTCGCTTACTCAATCTTTAATGCTTTCAATGAACAATCTCATTAAATAATCTCCACTCACTGAGGAAGTACACCCACACATGAACGTACGGACAAAGTTTTAGAAAAACATTAATATTAAACTATATTTAAAAATTAATTTTTAAATGATTTAATTGGCTGTTTTATTTACATTTTATCGATCGTGGGATTTTCATGCATTTTATTTACGTAAAAACTGTTATCGCCCCACTGTGCCCATGTGATTAGCCTCACATAAATATACGTACGCTGTAGTGTTGCGTTTTAATGCATTTACCGTTATTTTCGCGAATTTTTTGATCTTCTATGTTATCACAGTTAGTGATCGTTGTAAAGGACGTAAGATCGATTGGAGTTTAATCTACAAAATGCCAAAAACTAAGGAGATATCGGTTGACGTGCGAAAACTCGCCATAAAATTTCAAAATGAAGCAAACTCGCTTGCTGAAATTGGTAGAACTCTTGATTTATCGAAGTCTACCGTTCAGACGATAGTAGAAAGGTTCAAAGAAACGGGAAGCTACGAAAGCAAATCTCGCTTAGGATGCCCAGGCAAGCTGCCCCAAGAATTGAAACATATCTTTCGAATACTTGAACAGGATCACAAAACAACTGCCGTTTCTTTAGCAAGGTCTATCCGGAATGAATACCAAGTATCGGTGAATGCGGAAACTGTTCGGAGATTCTTGAAAATACAAGAATGGTATTGCAGAAAACCCAGGAAAAAGCCGTTGCTAAGTGAAATCAACAAGGCGAAACGTTTGGCTTATGGCGAAAAGTATCAGAAGATCCATTTGACTGATCCAACATTCTGGGAGCGAGCAATTTTCACGGATGAATGTAAATTTACCGTTTTCGGAGGTGATGGTCGCGCTAAAGTGTGGCGAAAACAAAATATCAAAATATCTCCTTCCTACCGTTAAACACGGAGGGGGCTCGGTCATGGTGTGGGGTGCTATGGCAGCAAGCGGTGTTGGGGTCTTAAGATTTTTTTATGGCATTATGGATCGGTATATGTACGTTGACATTTTGAAAGACAGCTACTTGCCTAGCGTGCAAAAACTGGACTTGGTTGGGAAATCGATTTTGGTGCAGGACAATGATCCTAAGCATTCTTCGGCCTCAGCACGGGAATGGCTGCTCTATAATGTCAAGTCCAAACTTGAACATCCTCCACAATCTCCGGGCTTAAATGTTATTGAGCACTTGTGGGACCATTTGAAACAAAAAGTCCGAAAAAGCAACGTTTCATCAATTGCAAGCTTAAAGGTTTGCTTGCTAGAGGAATGGAACCAAATATCACCCGACATAACTCGAAAATTAGCCCTCTCCATGCCATCTCGCTTAGAAGCAGTTGTTGAAGCCGAAGGAGGACACACTAAGTATTAATTTCAGTTTTTTTTTTTATATATGTATATCGTCGCACGATAAGAAGAAGAAGATTTATATCCGCGTACGTATACTTATGTGACAACAGTTTTCGTTACATTATCAGAATTTTTTGTTTATTTGCAAGTTTGGTTGAAAGAAGTATTGTTTTTGTTGTTTTTTACATTGCTAAATAAAATGCTTAATTTTATATTTCAGAACTTTTTATTTTTTTACCCTAGAAATCGAAATATGTGAAAATTGTTTGCCGTACGTATACTTATGTGAGTGTGTGTAGTTCATTCCCATTTTTACCACCAAAGCTTTTATATCGTTGCAGTAAGCGAACGAATTGTCATCATTTAGAGCAGAGACCTCCACGCCATAGAAAAATTTTTCTCGCTCACTTCACACGTATGCCTTACGCTCTTTCTTTAGTCGGTAGCAATCGCCCGACGAAAACACTTCGAGCGGATCTGCGCAACCTTTTTTTAAAAAACACTTAAAAAATATTTTATCAAAATGGAATGCAAAGCCTACATTATGATCCCATATACTTTTGAGAAATTTCTTTAACCCTTTGTCGTCGGACGGTACCACCTTTTTATTTTCTGTTTTAAACATCATGAGTGAATATTTCAGAGCATGCTTGCCAACGGTACTTCAAAGTATAAAACAGAGAGCAGAAATAGCGGAGTTTTTTGACACATACTTCATATTTTTGCTTTAGAGCTTCATTCGCAATTGATGTTCTCTAATGGGAAGTCGCAAATTAAGAGGGTCGTTTTATTTTCAATTTATCTTTAAAAGTTTTGAACATTTTTCTACGAAATAAAAAGCAAATGATAATTTCGTGAATTTTTCATAAGATAGAGCACTTAAAAGTATTAATATCTCTTCATTTTGAAAGTGTCATTCGATTTTCTTAACCCGCATCCATCGTTTGCATCAAATTGATGCATTTTTTACATACACATTCCTATATTGGGAATAAATATGCATATTTCGAATTATATTTTTGTGTACCTTTCTAAAGTAGCAGAAGGAACAAGAGAGCAGTTTTAGAGTTAGCGAGAGATTTACAGTTAGAGATCTATAAAATTTGTAACACAAGTGTCGTTGTGCATCATATTGATGCAAGAGCGTTTTAGTCATATCGTGGATATCAACGGCATTCTACTGCGCACCTACGTCATCTATGACGACTATGATGACGTTGCATAATAAGGGAGCTTCGCAATGCGTAATCTTATTTTCTTTGACACGTGGTTTTTAGTCAAACGTCGTTAGTCGTTGTTGAAAGTCAGTGCTTGATTTTGTACGCATTTTTACGAAAAATGGCTAGTAGTTCAGCTTTCCAAAATGTTGATTCGGCTTCAGATACTGGAAATGATATGTATGGATCAAGCGACGATGATGATGATTATGTTCCAAATGAAAACGACGATATCGAGTATGAAAGCGAGATAAGTGATGATGACATGTTCGTTGACCAAGCATCAAGGGAAGAATCAATTCTTCAACCTAGTTCGTGGCTTTTATCGAAAGACAAAAAAATCCAGTATTCGTCTGATGACTTACCGCAAAATATAAGACGAAGTGCACCTTTTTTCGGTCGTAAAGGTTCGTTGTATTTTCATTATTTTACGTTATTCTTTGGAACATATATACCATACATATTTGTGAATACATATGCAAGCATATATCCTCGTAGGACCAACTGCTTTTGCAACTTCACATGTGACGGACCCAGTATCTGCGTTTTTATTGTTTTTACAACCGATAGAAAAAATTATACTGGATATGACGAATCTATATGGCATTCGTACTTACAACGAAAAATGGGAAAATATTGATATTCAAACGTTGAGAGCATATATCGGCTTGCTTCTTCTTGCTGGCGTTTACCGTTCGAAAGGTGAATGTTTGACTGAGTTGTGGGATGATAAACGTGGACGACCTATATTTAGAGCCACGATGTCTTTGGAAAAATTTCGCCTTTTGAACGCATGCATCAGATTTGATGATAAAAATGACCGAGCCGAACGACGACAGAGAGATAAGCTTGCAGCAATTCGAAATGTTTTCGAAAAATGGAATCAAAATCTGAAATTGCTATACGTTCCTGGTGACTGTGTGACTGTGGACGAACAACTGATTCCATATCGTGGAAAATCACCCTTTACGCAATATATCCCTTCCAAACCGTATAAATATGGCATAAAAGCATGGGTTTTATGTGACTCGCGTTCATACTATGCATATAATATGCAGATTTATACTGGACGAGATAGAAATTGCGCTCCAGAGACCAATCAAGGCCAACGCGTGGTTTTGGAGCTATCACAAGGTTTATCTAATCGCAATCTGACATGCGACAATTTCTTTACATCACATGAATTAGCAAAACTGTTGAAACAGCGAAATATGACTATTGTCGGAACCATTCGAAAAAATCGCAAGGAAATACCACCAGTTCTTTTAGATATGAAAAAAAAACCAAATTTCTACTCAGAATTTGTGTTTGACCATTCATTGCGTCTTTCAATGGTTTCATATGTGCCAAAAAAAAAATAGATTCGTTACCCTTCTTAGTACATTGCATACAAAAAAGCAAATTCGGAATAGTCCTGAAAAGAAACCCGAAATAATTCATTTTTATAACGAAACTAAGGGTGGAGTGGATGTTTTAGATGAAAGAATCGGCACTTATCGTTGCAAACGCAAAGTAAATCGATGGCCAATGGCCATTTTTTCAAATATTCTTGATGTTTCAGCGTTCAATTCATTTGTTGTTTTTACGGAATTGCATCCCTTGTGGAAGAAAAAAGAGGAAAAATACCGTCGTCGTCTTTTTCTAGTCGATGTTGCTGAATCTTTGATGATGCCATACATTGAATCGCGAAAGTGCTTACCGAAGGCGGCCAATGCAAGTGCACTTGTAAAACAAGTAAAAGGCATCACAATTGACCAAAACGAACCTACAAGCAGTGGAATATTGGAAAAGTTGCCGAAATCAAATAAAAGATCGCGTTGTTACATCTGCACATAAAAAAAAAATCTCAATTCCTACAGTAATCGTTGTAACAATTGTCAAAAATTTGTATGTCCTGATCACCACTACCTAATTTGTGACAATTGCGTTACCAAATTGAAATAGAATTTCAATTTTCGTCGTTTTTTCTATTAAAAACTAACAACAACAACAAATTATTTCGTGGTTTTTATTTGCATCAATTTGATGCACAACGTATCTTTCGTTCAAAAAAATTTCCGATGGATGCGGGTTAAGTAGACTTGTAAGTACCGTTGGGTTTTTCTGGGCCCAGTATCTTGAAGTATTCGCAAATTTGTAAGTATTTTGTCTTATAGGCAATTATATTCAACTTGCAGTAAGTTATGGCTGGAATTTCCAGGAAAAAGTTGAAGGAAGACGAAATTGCTTATTTTTTGGAAGAAATTCCTGTCGATAATGAATCAAACACGGATATTGAAAGTGACGACGATAATGAGAAAGAAAGCAGTGAAGATCAGATTTTGATTGAAATTATAAATCAAATCCAGGCAGAAGCAACTGATGAGCAAAAATTGTTGCCAGACACTCCTCAAAATTCAGTTTTTGAAGAGCATTCGCGAAAATGGAAAAAAATTGAGAGAACAACTGATGTTCCACAATTTAATTCACTAGAGGGACCAGTGGTTAGTTTTTTTTGAAGAAAAGGACACGCCAACAAAATTTTTCTTGTCGTATGTTGAAACCATAACAGAGGGCATCATCTATAATTCAAATTTATATGCTGTTCAAAACAACAAAACCCTTAATCTTAAAAAATGTGAGTTCCTTGCATTTATCGGCATAAATTTCTTGATGGGTTACCATCAACTTCCAAGCTGGCGACATTATTGGAATACAAGTGATGACTTAGCTGTCCCCATATCAAAAACAATGTCACGAAATAGATTTGAGTCCATATTACGATTTTTACATATAAACGATAATTCTAAAATCCCAGAAAATAACAAAGATCGCCTTTTTAAAATACGTCCAATGATTGACGCTTTGAACCAACGTTTTCAGCAGCTATATCATGGAACAAAAGAATTATCAGTTGACGAATCGATGATACTTTTTAAAGGCAGAAGCGCCATCAAACAATACTGTCCTATGAAGCCAATTAAACGTGGCTATAAACTGTGGTGTTTGGCGGATCAGCATGGGTATATTAAAAAATTCTCAATATACCAAGGTAAAGATGAAGCTGTAGAAGAAAAGTACGAAGGATTTGGTCTTGGAGAGAGAGTTGTCTTGTCCCTCACAGAAGCCGAATGGGGAAAAAAATAAGTACGTGTACTTCGATAA
>CM035806.1:122387803-122503691 GCA_020466095.1 Chlorops oryzae | reverse complement strand
AGTAAATTGTCTTAATAAGTGCAATTTTTAATTGCTTTCATTATTAATTTTAATTATTTTATTAAAAGGGGAGCTAACAGGGTTATATGTAATTGTTAATTACATAATTCGTTTTTATTTATAATATGAAATTTTTAATTATTATATTATTATTTATAATTTCAGATAGCGTAGTATATTTTTCATACTTTTTTTTATAAGAATTATTTAGATTGGAAGTGAAAATCTGCGTGGTTATAGCTATACAAAGAATTTCAAAAATTATAAGCAAACCAAAATTGTCAAATCTCTTTATGCTCGTTTTGAGAAATGTTTTTATACTATAGCTTATATATAGCATATATATATAGCATCGAGGAACGAAAAAGCGAGGTCCATTTAATTTTCGGAAACATCACACTTTCTCATTTTTAAATTCAAATTTCATATTCAAAAATACCGTAAGCAAAGAAACGTTAATTAAATTGTTATGGGCGTGCCTTGCCAGTTGACTGGTGTTATTGTTCGAGGTTGGACTTTTATGCTGCGCCGTGTGCACTGGCAGTTACCGGCTGCTTCAGTCAGGGGGGGCTCTTATACGACAACATAAAAATCTAAATTGAAGTTCATGACAGGCATCCCTTCAGAAATTTGCACACGGATTAGATGAAAGAACGAAAAAAAAACCACCAAACCCGCTAGGAACTATTTCAAGAACAACAAGAAGGGTTATTGCCACCCATTCGAAAGAGGCCTTAACACTGATCGTAGCATCTCATGCTTTGAGCTACTCCATGCCCAACCCTGCCTTAGATTAATTAGATAGTGTTTAGAATCCCCTACAATAATACGCACCGATATTTTAAATTTCAAACCATGACAAAATTTAATTCCTCATTTTATAATATAAAAAAATTATTCAAATATATTCGAATTTGTTGACGTAAGCTTACATGCTACTAAGAACATTGAATTAAGAAAAGTTAGAGCAAAATGCATCTACACGATTACAAAAAAATGATGTATCCCAAAAGTATAAAGGATCGGAAAATTGGTCATTTCCCAGACTAGTATCACACCTACATGGAGGATTCTTAATAAAAAAAAACAAGAAGAAAAGCGATCGTTCAATAGCAGCAGACACACTATTGCGTTTTGTTTTCTTTTGTTTTTTTTTTTCTCTTTTTTTTTTTTTTTTTTGAGTTTAACGGGAGCGACTTTACACAGTGCAACAAAAAAATTTACACAATCCCTTTAAATTGCGGGTACAAAAAAAATATTTTAAACGATGACTTACGTACGTAATCCGCCGGACTTACTGCTGCTTCTCGGTGAAGGCCTTCCAATCGAGCTGCCACAGCGACGAGTGTACGGAGTCAATTTCGCGGAGCTAGATATGGGAATTCAAGTTAATTAGCTAAGGGCCAAGACCAAGAATTGTTTTTTTTTTCTTTTTTTTTCTTTTATACTTTGGGATTACCTTTGGGGATGCACTTTACTGAATAAAACCTACGCTAGAGGAAAAATCGACTCTTAGGCACAAAACGATTCCGATTCTCCGAGCTCAGGGCAGAATCCGTTCTGAAGACCGATCCGAACTGCGCGACCAAATCGGAGGAAGCACTGCATGTGAGCACCACGTCGCCACGCGGCTTCGACTCCACGATCAAGTGCCTCGGAGCACTCGGATGGGCACTCAGCGTGAACCAGATTCCACAAAGGCCAACAGGGACGCACTTCAGACGAACAACGTGAGGGCGACAGACACGTGATATAAATCTTCACACCAACAATGTGCGAACAAATTTTGACTTCCGGAACAAAATAGTTGGCCCGGGAGCCAAATGTGGTCCCCAGGCGCTCAAAATAAAGCAAATATTCGCGACGACAACTCCCCAATCCAGGATGGACACGGATAAGATGCACCTATCAGAAATAAAATTTCTATTACCATGCCTTTATTCTTCGGCGCACCATTCACTTACGTTTTTTTTTCTTTTCTTTCTTTTTTTTTTTTCCAAAGGAGAACTTTACGTTTGGATCCTTTTCTTAGGAGCAGGAAATGGAGACGCAACAAGATCGAATTTAGACAATTAAATTGAGTGTCTAGTCTTTTTAGTTAGGTATTTAAATTATAATATTTGGTAATTCTGCTTTTTTTTTTTTCCAAAAAAAAGACTTAAAAATTTATGCACAAATTTGTTTTTTTGATCTTACTCGTTGCGCTGGCTGAAGAAAGTGAGCCAATTTAGTTCCAAGATTTGACATTTATACTTGGCTATTGGAAGTTTATATTCCAATTCAGCAATTAGAATAGTTCGCGTAAACCGGTTTTGGAAACATATGAGCATGTATAAGTAGGGCAGGTATAAACCCAAAAAAAAAAGCGCAGGTGCATGGTAAAGGAGCTTATCGTATTTCTTTGCTCGAGACAGTACTGATTTTTGCAGGACAGCATTGATTTGATATTGTACTGCAATATGATCAATTAAAAGTAGGCAGCCTAAGTCATGGTCGGACAAACGAATGAAGATGCAAGTGAAATAGAATACCGTATATGTGTATTTCCACTAAGCTGAATGCCTATGGATGTACATATGTTTAAATTTTTGGTTTTCTTTTATGATGGTTTTGTGCTCAGTTATGTTTGTGAGATAGAATGTTCCTCTGCAACCCAGTACACCACAAGTTTTGAGGATAGCCAAGAAAGCAGCGGAATACGAAAAACTTGAAAGAGGGTTGAAAGGGATAATAATGATGACCTTAAATTTACGTCTTCCGTATTTGGATGTCTTTTGATGATAATATTCTTTGCGTTTAGTCTCTTCATCCTCCAATTCATAAATACAATTGCCCTTGACACCAATAATTCGAGCTTTAATAAATTTTGGGGCGAGTTTGGCACAAAATTTTTTTGAAGCATCACTCAAGACAAAGTTTCGCCTATACACTAAATCTCCTATTTTAAATGTATGCTTAGAACTTCTAAGGTTATATCGCTTAGCAGCATTCTCAAAAGCGTTTTGGATATTTTCGGCTAGGCCTTGTCGTATGAGCGTTAGGTGATCTTCTCTGTTCAATTGCTCCTCATCGAAAAAGTTTAACGCTTTTATTAAATCGTACTCTTTGCCGTGTGAAACCATAGACTGGCCGAAAAGAGCGAAATAGGGTGTACAACCAATAGCTTGATGGAACGAGCTTCGCAAAGATTCTGCAATATCGAAAAGATGACGGTCCCAGGTTGTCTGATCTTTGCCAATATACGTCCGAATACCAGCAACTATTGAGCGATTTACGCGCTCGCTCGCATTGGCCTGCGGACTATATAGAGCGGTTAGAACATGCTTTACTCCTTTTTCCATCAAAAAGTTTTTGAACTGAGTGGATTTAAACTGCTTACCATTATCGCTTATAAGAATTTCGGGTGTGCCAAAGACTGGAAATACAAATTCTGATAAGTAATCGGTGACTACGTTGGTAGTGAACTTTCTAACAGGCTTTAGTAAGGGAAATTTCGTAAGGTAATCTAAAACAATAAATATGCCAATGTTACCGTTTCGGCTTCTCGGATATGGACCAAGAAAATCGACGTAAATCTTTTGAAATGGCCGTTGAGCCTTAAATTGACCTTGCATTGGTGGTCGAAGATGGGTGTTGGGTGATTTATTTTTGTGGCAACTATCACATTTCGCAATGAAATCTTTTACTTCGGTGGCCATGTGTGGCCAGTACTTGTTTCGGCGTAGGCGTTCCAAAGTTTTTGCGATTCCGCCATGACATTTGTTAGGCTGAGTGTGTGCGTTTTGGATGACTTCATTAATTAACCCTGCAGGTACCCACAATTTCCAATTTGAAGCTTCGCGGGCTGGATCACCATTTGCAAACTCAACACGCTTGTAAATATGGTTATCTAAAATTTTTAAATCAGGTAAACGGGATTGATTTTCGCGAATATAATTTTTAAGATTGATATACTCTTCCGATAGAAATTTATCTGATTCTAAATCGATAACAGGCGTAAACAGAATTTCGGAAATTTCGTCAAAGTTTTGGCGTGAAAGGGTATCGGGTACAACGTTTTGAGATCCTCTGCGGTGCTCTATCTTGAATCTAAATCCTTGTAGTTTCAAAGACCATCGGGCCAAGCGTCCCGAGAGGTCAGGTTGTTTCATGAGCCATTGAAGGCTAGCATGATCGGTTACAATTTTGAAGTCCTGGCCTTCGACGTAGGCCCTGAATTTCTTCAAAGCTAAGACGGCAGCCAAGCACTCCAATTCCGTAACGCTGTAGTTTGCCTGTGCCTTATTTAGCTTGTGGGAAAAATAAGCCACTGGCAATTCCTCACCTGCTTCATTTTCCTGAGCCAACACTGCACCCACTCCTAGTTTGCTCGCGTCGCACTGTAAAATAAATTCTCTTGTGTAATCGGGGCTAATAAGAAGAGGGTCAGAAGAAAGTTCCTTTTTGAGACTATCAAACGCGCGTTGAGCATCTACGTTCCACTGGAACTTTTTCCCTTTTCTTAGAAGGTCAGTTAGGGGAGCTGTCAGTTCCGCGAAATTTTTAACAAATCTACGGTACCAACCAGCCATCCCTAAAAATCTCCTAAGCTGTTTAACAGTTTTCGGCTCTGGGTAATTTTCGACGGCCGCTACTTTGTCGGGATCGGTGCGCAGTGTACCGTTGCCGACGATATATCCTAAGTATCGTACTTGTTTTATGCAGAATTTGCTCTTTTGGACGTTTATAGTTAATCCCGCTCTTCTCAAATGTAAAGCAACTTCGGTCAAAACGTGCATGTGACGATCGAAGGAGTCAGAGACAATCAGCAGATCGTCTAAATAAACGAAAACTTCGCATTTGAGACCAGCAGGAATAACTCGATCCATTAGTCTGCACAACGCCTGCGGTGCGTTGCACAGACCGAAAGGCATGACACAATACCGATACAGTGGTCTGTTCGGCACAGTAAAACAAGTTAAATCACGGGATTCCATGTCCAAAGGGATTTGCCAAAATGCCCGCCGCAAGTCTAACGACGTTATGAAGGAAGCTTTGGGTAGTCGGCTAAGGATGCCCTCAATGTGGGGTAACGGATAAGCATCCTTTACGGTCATACTATTGACCACTCGGGAGTCCAAACATAACCGGACCTTGTTTGGTTTTTTAACCAAGACTATTGGACTAGACCACGGACTGTTAGGAGCCTCCTCAATAACGCCTAGGCGGATCATTTCGTCTATTTCGTCATGGACTACTTTTTCTATTGCGGGCGATATAGGGAAATAACGTTGTTTTACAGGACGCGAATTTGGTTCTAGTAGGATTTTGTAGCTCAACAAATTCGTTTTTCCTAGACCTTCGTTTTCGTACGATGGGAAAATATTTTTGACAGAATCTAAGCGCTGGTTTTGTGACTCAGAGAGAGAAATCGCGTTTTCACCATATAGAGGCTTTATCTCTAAAGCTGCAATCAACCCAGTTGCGATTTTAAAACGACTCCAGAAATCCACCCCCAAAATGACTTCGTTTACAATGCTGGGTACAACAAAAAACCGTAT
Organism: Chlorops oryzae; assembly: GCA_020466095.1. Classification (NCBI taxonomy): domain Eukaryota; kingdom Metazoa; phylum Arthropoda; class Insecta; order Diptera; family Chloropidae; genus Chlorops; species Chlorops oryzae. Next base: position 122,498,151 of record CM035806.1, on the reverse strand, counting down.
CGAATGGGTTTCATCTCTAAACGTAACAGGAAAGTCAATCGTACCAAAAACTACTTGCGTTTTGTTATCGGCCGTACGTACGGTGGTAGTTATTTTTTTAAACAGTGAGTTTTTTGAAATTTCTAACGCAATATTTCCGCCTAAACAAGAAACTTCAGCACCGCTGTCTAACAACGCTAAGTACTTTTTCTTATCAATAGTTATTTCGGCGTACGGTCGGCAATCGTTTTCTTTATGAACTATAGAAGAAATGAAGAGACTTAAACATTTAAGGTTGCATTTTACTCTTTTCCAAAATCGTTGAATACGTTCTTTGCTTCGTTTCAATTTCTTAACATTACTATTATCAAAAATTTCTTTTCTTTTTTGAAGATACGCTTTCAATCTTGTTTCATAAGGAATAATATTATGGAACTTCGGAATTTCTTTATTTAGATTTAAATTGAAATTAGAGTCGGTGGAACTGTCATAATTAGAATCGAGGTTAGAAAAAGGCTTTGGATTGTCTAGTCTTGGCGAAGGTTCTTGTTTGAGCCTTCGCTCGCCTTTAAGTTTTCCGAACACTTTTTACAGTGGGGTTTGTACGTATTTGGAGCGCCACAACCGTAGCAGAATACCGTACGAGTTTCTAAACAGTCAACATAACGATGTCCCTCAACTCGGCAATTCCAACATATCAAAGCGCGACGATTAATTTCGGAAATCTCTGTTGACTCGGGTGGAACTGGCTCTATAACTGCTTCCTCTTCTTCTGCGACTATTGGAGCGACTTGCCTTCGCTGCATCTGTCCACGATTTAAATTAGAATTAGCATTTGCTGCGTGTGGACTTGAACTAGTACTTCCCCTGCTCAGTTCTTGCAACTTTCACCTCTTAAACAAAATCGACGCAATTCAGCAACCGAATGAATCGGAACATATAACAATTGTTGTCGGATTCTGGGTTTTATTCCTCGTGATAAAATTTCGAGTATTTCTGATTCGAAAATAGGGGAGTTTAAACTTTCTGATATTCGTAAAACCGCGTTTTTGTATTCATCAAAAGTTTCGCTTGGCCCTTGCTTACGAGCGCGCATGCTTTCTTTAATATCAGAATCAGTGCGAAATTCTCCGAAAGCTGAACGTAATGCGTGGCACAAATCTGACCAAACGACTCGATCTACAGTACGGCGATAGCGCCAATACCAGTTACGGGCTTCATCTAAGAATAAACTGTGTGCATGTTCGCATAGGATCGAAAAATCATGGTTCAAAACGTCCTGAACTTGATATTCTATTCGCGAAATGAAATTTTCGACGGATAATCTTGGAGATCCATCGAACCGTACATCCCAACTAGCGATTAGCTGTGCGTATCTGCCAGACTGTTGTACTGAACTGGAATGGCTAGACCGGTTGGGTGTGTTTGGGTGAGTTGGCAAGCTCATGAATGGATCAGGAAGATTATGGTTTTCGTTTGGGCGACGTTCTCGGTCAGATGTTTGAGAAATCTGATTTTCTGCATTGACACGAGAAATAATTTGGTTTACTGAACTTTCAATACTGTTAGAAATCATTTGAGCCACTCTCGACTCGAAATTTTCAAATATAGCAGCTTGCCGTACCTGCAAAATTGCACTTACAATATTGCGTATGCGTGATTCTTCATTAGAGTCATTTTGAGGTGGTGAATTAAGCTGTCTATTGACTTCTTGAGCAGCTTGAGAGGTTAAAGGTTGTTCATTCAAATTGCTAGCAGCGTTAGGGGGATTTTGTTAAGAATTAACAAATGTATGTGCGTTTGCATATAAACTTAAACAGCCACTTAAAGGCAAATGCACATCAACATCATGCATTGCTTTCACATTTCATAAAACAAAAAGAAAACGAAAACCAAAGAAAACACAATTACCAGCACGGGAAATATGACACCAGCATTCAATGAACTCAATTATTGCAAGCTTACAAAACGTGCCTTCTTTCTTTTGTTTTCGTTTGATGTATTGCCAAATAATTTTTTTGTTTGAATAAGCAAAATGTTAGTATATAAGAAGAATATTTCCAATCAATAAACAAGTCAAAATTCGAACTTCAAAGTGTAATTATTAATCTATATTGATTGGTTAAAGTGCCAAATCAATTTTGAATCGCAATTGGTCATAGTTTAAGTGCTATTGGCCATATCACTTAGTTGTGAAGTATACATTTTTTTGGTGACCCCGACGTGATATCTGTTGGTGTACCACCTATCAGATACGCAATCCTTTTATTTCGCGAAGCATTAATTCGTTTGCTAGGACGCTAACAAGGTCCTCGTGAAACAAAAGTCCGTCGCGAATTAAATATCGCATTTTATTGTAAATCATTTAATCAGAGCAAGGAGCTCAACTCCCCAGCACGTTAGGCGTTCGGTGTCACAAGGACACAAGCAGCTATCAACAAACTACGGAGTGTCAAAAGGACTGATTAAGGTGATCGGTGTCAAAGGGACACAACGAAAGAATGGATTTTGAAGGAATTGTTAATGCTCAATATGGATTGGGCAGCGAAATCAAGCAATTTATCGAAAACTGTAAGAAGGCTCCAATCGATCGGCGTACGTCATCATTCTTCAAAAACAGAATACAACGGTTACAACAATTGGGCCAAACATTTTATGAAAACAATTTGGCAATTTTGAAATTTAAAAATGAACAATCTGGTGATGAGTACTTCACTAAGGATTATTATGACAAAATAAATAATTTAGTGGTGGAATTCACCAAGGCGCTCGAAAATAAGGCATGTGAATTGGCTGATAATACGGAAGCAAGTGGTGGCGCAACAAATCAGGAGGAACGAGCTGAAAATCAATTGAATGATCAGGCAATACATCTTCGCAAATTGATACGCAATCAAAAGGCGCTTTTGCGAGCATTGGACAGAAACATTGCGGAAATATCAATGGGACAAGCAGAAGCACACCATCAGTCGTATTACACAATTAAGGCTAACATATTGGAAAAATATATGATAGACCTTCAAACCACTAATACCGACATTTGGGCAGCGACGGTGGAAAATGAAGTGGATGGCTATACATTAGAAGTCTACTACGATATGGAAGCCAGGGCGGAAGCAGCGCTAATTCAACTTCAGCAACACATATCTAATCATTCAGCACCATTACAAGTTCCTGGTCCAAGATCAATTGAGCAATCATCCACTCATATTCAATTACCACGAATGACTTTACCCAAGTTTAACGGAAACTACTTGGAATGGGTCGCTTTCAAGGATATTTTTACGGAGATCGTACACAGCTCGCCCATCAGTGATTCCCAGAAGATGCAATTCCTTACTCAAAGTCTGACTGATGAGCCAAAAAACCTCATTAAACATCTCCCATCAACTGGCAGCAACTATGCAGCCGCATGGAATATTTTGACATGCAGATATGATAACAAGCGGCTGCTAGTATCTACATTGCTAAACAAGCTGTTTGGGCAACCTTCAATACGAAGTGATTCACCTTCCACAATCAAATCTCTACACGATATTACAAAAGAATGTCTTCACGGGCTTCAGTCTCAAGGTCTTCCTGTCAACCATTGGGACACAATCATCAGCCACGTAGTCCTACGAAAACTGGACCAAGTAACTCAAACTGTTTTTGAGCAGGGAATCGATGACAATAAAAGACTTATAAGGGTCGAGGAAATTCTTCAATTTTTGGAGCGGAGATTCCAAGCGTTGGAGGTTCGAAGTAGTACTGGGACCACAAAACGCACGTGTGCACCAGCGTTAAACAAAGATGAGCCATGTAAAATATGTAACAAGAGTAATCACTTTGCTTTTGAGTGTGCGATGTTTAAAACGGCATCTATCAAGCAAAAATGGCGTTACATAAAAATGCATCATTTATGTGCAAATTGTTTGAAACCTGGGCATCAATCCAGCGTATGTAAATCACAGCATTGTACCAAATGTACAAGAAGACACAATACATTACTACACCCAGAAGATGAAAAGCTGCAAGAAAAAAAACCAAATGGGTCATCTTTAGTTGCTACATCGGTACCACAGGATCAAGAAGAAAACACAGATACGGAATCAACTAGTGCAGTCAGCCTTGTGGCAAATCAGTCGAGCCAGCAGGACAACATCGTTTTATTAGGAACAGCAAGGATAACGTTAGTTGGCGAAAATGGTCATCCTATTCAATGTAAAGCAATACTGGATTCTGGGTCACAGGTGAATTTAATAACAGGAAGGTTATTAAAGAAACTCGGAGTTTCAACAACAATCTCGCCGTTAAACCTGGAAGGCATTGGAGTAAAGGAAACCGCTATTCAGCATCGCGCTACAATTCAGATTCAATCAAGAATCAATGGATTTACGGCAAGGCTAGATGTACATTGCATACCAAAAATTGTGTCTGAGCAACCTGCATACCCCATTAAGGCAAGGGAATGGAAAATACCTAAGGACTTGGTATTAGCAGATCCTGAATTCGATAAACCAGGACGTATAGACTGCTTACTCGGAGCAGAAATCTTCTATGATCTGTTAACGAAAGGCAATATAAAGCTTGGTGCAAATCTCCCAACACTTCAAAATACCGTATTTGGCTGGATTGTGGCAGGTAGTGTGGGATCTACAGATGTTAATAGAGCCATTTGCGGTGTCTGTACCACAGTGGAATTAGAAGACATGGTAGCTAAATTTTGGAAATTGGAAGAAGTACCAGAGATCAATAATAAACTATCAGAAGATGACATAAAATGTGAGTCACATTTTATTGAAAATACGTCACGAGCACAGGATGGCAGATTTATGGTAAAGCTGCCGTTGAAAGAACACCCGTCAGCAATAGGAGACACCAGAGAGTTAGCGTATTTTCGTTTAAAGCACATCGAAAACCGGCTATCAGCAGACCAGGATTTGAAGGTACAATATATCGCTTTCATGAAGGAGTACGAAGCTCTGGGCCACATGACAGAAATTAAACCACATGAGATACGAAAACCACACTATTACATCCCGCATCATTACGTTATGCGTCCGGAGAGCACCAGTACAAAATTAAGAGTTGTGTTCGATGCATCAGCACACAGAGCAACGTCATTGTCATTAAATGATATCATGCATGCAGGACCAACTGTGCAAAGCGAACTATTCTCGATCCTGTTGAGATTTCGTATAAACAAATATGTGCTAAAAACTGATGTGGAAAAAATGTACCGTCAAATATGGATACACCCTGATGATCGAAAGCTTCAATTAATCTTGTGGAGGGAGAGTCCCATGGAGAAATTAAAAATATATCAGCTGAACACGGTAACCTATGGAACACGTTCCGCTCCTTATTTAGCGACAAGATGCTTGAAGTTATTAGCTGATGAAAATGCAACACAATTCCCAGGTGCAGCACAAGCAATTTGGAACAATTTCTATGTAGACGACGGCTTAGTTGGTGCTGACTCATTAAAAGAAGCTGCAAGCATTCAAGAGCAATTAACATGCATGCTGAATAGTGCTGGAATGAAATTAAAAAAGTGGTGCGCAAACCATCAATATCTGCTAAAAGGCATAGCAGTTGAAGACCAAGAAGTTATACTTGACTTCAATGCAGAGGAAGACAGAAAAACTAAAACATTGGGACTTACATGGCTGCCAAAATCTGACATGTTTCGCATAAGAACTAATGCCCAAACAAGTCAATCCGCTACAAAAAGAAGTGTTATTGCAAACGTTGCAAGAATATACGATCCCCTGGGACTCATCGGACCAGTAATTGTTACTGCCAAAATATTTATACAACAACTTTGGCAAGTTAAGCAAGATTGGGATACACTTCTGCCAGTCAATCTGCAAAAACAATGGGATACTCTCCAAAAAGACTTAATCTCGCTAGAACGCATAGCTATCCCAAGGTATCTGTTTGGGACTGAAGACTACATTCGAATGGAGCTACATGCTTTCGCTGATGCATCAGAAAAGGCTTATGGTGCAGCAATATATATCAGAAGTATTTTAAAGAACGGCACTGTTAAAGTTAGCCTCGTGTGTTCAAAATCTCGAATAGCGCCATTAAAGGCACAGACCATTCCGAGACTAGAGTTATGTGCGGCAGTGCTAGCGTCAGAATTGTTAGCAAGGATAAAAAGAGACTTAAAATATCAGGATAAAGCAACATACTACTGGACGGACTCTCAAATCGTTTTGGCATGGATATCGAACCAAGCAGGATCGCTGCCTCCTTTCGTGAGTCATCGAATAGCAAAGATTCAGCAGATGTCAACCATTAATCAGTGGCATCATGTATCCTCCAAGGAGAACCCTGCATATATTCTATCTAGAGGATTGAAGCCCCAAGACCTGGCGAACTCACACATGTGGTTTTATGGCCCTATGTTTTTATACCAAAATAATCAAGCATGGCCACTACAAGCAGATCGTCTTAAGGAAGTCACAACTATAACAGCAATTTCAAAACAGGAACTCAGAAAGGCAACAGATTCAGATTGGGTGTACACCATTCCGTCCAAAAATTCATTTAGACATGTACAAAAAACGATTGCTTACATGCTACGGTTCATCAACCATTCCAGACTCCCTAAAGAATCAAGGCATAAATATGTCAATCTCACACCCGCCGAACTAGATGCAGCTTTAAGGTTAATAGTGCACCAAATACAAATTGCAGAGTTCAATGACGTCGCAAAAATGTTGCAGAAGGACAAATTTTTACCCAGATCTCATCATCTCAGTTCACTCACGCCCTTTCTTGATGAAGAAGGGATCATTCGCGTTGGAGGAAGAACTAGTGCGTCATCTCTACCATTTGACGCCAACCATCAGATGCTGCTGCCTTACAACGATCCTTTGGTTATATTGCTCATGCAAAACTATCATAAAGACAACTATCATATTGGAGCTCAATCACTTTTAGCACAGGTGCGACAACGTTTTTGGCCGTTGAAAGGAAAAACCATGACCAGATCTATAGTTCAACGCTGTGTGGAGTGCTCAAAGGCTAAACCCATATTTTATACACAAGTAATGGGAAATCTACCAGATCATCGAGTGCAGCCAGCTCGTCCATTTCTAAACTCGGGCGTAGACTACTGTGGTCCGTTCATGGTCCATTTCAAAATACGAGGAAAACGACCGCAAAAAGCTTACATTGCGGTATTTTGTTGTTTCGCAACAAAAGCAGTCCATTTAGAATTGGTTAGCGACTTGACCACAGACGCATTTATAGGAGCACTAAAAAGATTCATTGCTCGTAGAGGGCATTGTCAAACCCTATATTGCGACAATGCTACCAATTTTGTGGGAGCCAAGAATCAGCTGATGGAAATGGAACAAGTAATTTATACAAAATCCGCACAAGAGTCAATACGAGCAATTTGCAGTACCAAAGGGATAGATTTCCGATTCATTCCTCCAAGATCACCCCATTTTGGAGGCTTATGGGAAGCTGCAGTCAAATCAGCGAAACATTTATTAGTTGAAAACGTAGCAACAGCATCCCTCACGTATGAAGAGTTAGAGACCGTCATAGTGGAAATCGAAGGAATCCTCAACTCTAGACCTCTTATTCCACTCTCTGCTGATGCCAATGATTTAGCAGCACTTACTCCTGGCCACTTTTTAATAGGCGATCAACTAACATCAAATGTGGATGTGAGAGCCAAATCACAGGAAAGAAAATTACTGGAGAGATGGAAATTGGTATCGCAGGTCAAACATGACTTTTGGATTCGTTGGTCAAAGGAATATCTAAATCAGTTGCAAGAAAGACGTAAATGGAAAGGACCAATAAAGACGATATTGCCAGACACCATGGTGATCATCAAGGAAGACAATCTCCCAGTTGCACAATGGCCTCTAGGACGCATTGTGAAAGTTTATAAAGGTGATGATGGCTTTGTGAGGGTATGTGATGTAAAAACACAAAATGGGCTTTTCAAACGAGCAGTGCATCGATTAGCACCATTATTTCGAGAAGAGCAACAAGGAGAAAGGGAAGAAATTGAAAAAGAGCCCGTTCGCATGGATTCATTGCCTGTGAGTATACCATTACATCGAATTAAGAACAAAGGTCATCTGAACTTGGAAGAAACCCCTGCCAAGCGGTCACGCGGTATAAGCTCAGGACTATTAGTTACTATTCTAACTCTATTCTTCCTACCGCTGGCTCTGTGTAATAGAATCGACATAACTAACTTCTATAATCAACCTGGAATCTATTTCGAACAAGTGAGCACCGTCAAACTTCTAGCCGCTAACTGGAAAATCATCGTTTATTTCGACCTTGAACCGTATCATCAACAAATTGACATAATAAATAATGGAAACATCAACGTTACAAAGACTATGCAATCAGGCTAACAACACAAATTGCACGTTCTTAATGAAGTTCTTCGATCATGTTATTGAAGAAATGAGAGCAGACCTCAATCTTCTGGCAGTCAAAAGGGTGAAAAGAGGAGCAATAGACATCATTGGGAATGTTGCAAATTTCTTTGTTCGGAGTTCTTGATTCGAATTACGCTGATCACATGTCAAATACCATTAATGAACTTAAATCAAACGATGCATACCTGCAATATCTGATCAAAAATCAAACATCGCTCATAGATTCTACAATAAACTTAATCAAAAATAACCAAAAGGAAGCACAAGCCAAATTTACCGAGATTGATAATCAAATTAATCAACTATTACACTCCAAAGGGTCAATTGATAGTATTGAAGTCAACCAACACATCCTGTCACTTTCCGTCCAGATGTTTATGATTGTTTCAAACATACAACGTATCCATTCTGCAATAATGGATGTGCTCATTGATAGCCACCACAATAAGCTCAACCCTATTCTACTTACGCCTTTGCAACTTGAAGAAGAAATATTAAAAATCAAAGGACAACTTTCAGTACAATTGGAACTACCAATTCATCAAAACAATATACTGGAAGCGTACAAGCTCATCAAAGTGAGTGGAATTGTAGCCAAAAATCATGTCATATTCAGCATCGAACTGCCTCTCACAAATTCTCAAGAATTTCAACTGTTACACCTCGTGCCCATTGTAGCTGCAATAAATGATACACTGTCAGCAATCAACTTATCCACCCAATATCTTGCTATAAGCGCTCATCGAGACCAGTTCATTCCAATGACGCAACATCAAATCGACACCTGCTCTTTATTAAATGAGAACGAATTACTCTGTTCAAACATACAAGCCACGTACCATGTACCAACCCAACCACAAATACACAAATGCGAGATTGATCTAATTAACGAACGAACTGATCCAAGATGCAATTTGAATAGATTGCCTGACACTACTCTATGGTATCAGCTTCATCATCCGAATCATTGGATTTTTGCAACACTAAACACCATTAAACTTAATGCAGTATGCGGTGACGACGTTATTCAGTTTTCACTAGAATTCAGCGGCTTGATGATCCTGGACCCCGATTGCACAGTAAAAAATGAAGAAATTACAATACAAGGTCGACAACAAATCACCACAAAACTATATACATCGATAACCAAATTTCGTCCATTAACAAGCTGGACAAAACAATATGACCACACCAACAAGTCGAATACAAACGCATTTGAACCGTCACTCGATGAATGGAACACTATTCAACAGCAACTTAAAGCCATAGAAAACTCATCATTCCCTACTAATCAAATCACCTACCACCATCATGGACTAGCGATCGGATACGTAGTATTGGCATTGATGCTACTGATACTAATAAAAAGTCTATGGCGACGGCGTGGAATTCTCAACTTAAATCAACCTCCAACTCCCATGCCAAGGAACCTTGAATGCAGCACAACGGAGTGCTAATATAACTGTAAAAGAAATAGAAAAGAGTATTTATTATGAATGTATGTAAAATTTCACGATCTCACGAATTTCCAATTGCGCAGTTCATTCCTGTATCCTCTTATATATTCCAAAGAATAAAGTAAAGAATCTATATCAGCATTTAAATGTAACATACAGCACGAATTTATAAGTCAGATAAAGTAATAGACAGTACGAAGCTTTGATAACTTGAGCTCTCTTAAAGTGAGGCGGCAGTATGTTAAGAATTAACAAATGTATGTGCGTTTGCATATAAACTTAAACAGCCACTTAAAGGCAAATGCACATCAACATCATGCATTGCTTTCACATTTCATAAAACAAAAAGAAAACGAAAACCAAAGAAAACACAATTACCAGCACGGGAAATATGACACCAGCATTCAATGAACTCAATTATTGCAAGCTTACAAAACGTGCCTTCTTTCTTTTGTTTTCGTTTGATGTATTGCCAAATAATTTTTTTGTTTGAATAAGCAAAATGTTAGTATATAAGAAGAATATTTCCAATCAATAAACAAGTCAAAATTCGAACTTCAAAGTGTAATTATTAATCTATATTGATTGGTTAAAGTGCCAAATCAATTTTGAATCGCAATTGGTCATAGTTTAAGTGCTATTGGCCATATCACTTAGTTGTGAAGTATACAGATTTGAATTAGGATCATTCGCAGTATTTGCGCTTGCTCCGTTTTGTGAGGATGCAACAGATCTGGTTTGAGGGCGATTAGCAGCGGATAGCTGTAAATTAAAATCCCTTGAATTACATGTGGCTCGACATTGTGGACAATTTGATTTACGTTTGAGCCAGTCCAAAAGGCAGTGTCTATGAAATCTGTGTCGACAAGCAGTAACTAACGTGTCCTCTGGATTAGAAATTGTTTCGCGGCAAATAGTACAAATAGGTACAGTATTTGGTAAATTTTCACCACTGTGCCTGAGTGACATTTTGACAGATAAGACAATTTATTTTAAATTCCAAAAAAACTTTTTTTTTTCCAAATTACCAATATTCCGAAAGAAATTAAAACGTTAATATTCAGCGTATTTCGAAAAATGGGAGCTTACATAAATAATGCCGTTAGCAAAATACTTTTCGAGTGTAATTAGAAAAATTTCCTGTCACAAATCTTCGTTTAAACAAACTGAAGAAAGATATACTCAAAATAGTGAGAAATTAAAAAAATGTGTATAAGTATGGTTTTACTCTTCAAAATTCGGGCGTATATTTCTCTTAGTGTGTTAAGCGTCTATCAAACGATGGCAATAAAATATCTGAAATTTATAGAATCTGTTGTGTCAGATTATGAATGGCAGATAACCAGATAATGAAAATCTAAGCTAAAAGGTTCCTTTCCATATCTTCACAAAAGGTATATGCGATAAAGAATTTGTACTTTAAACGAAAAAATTTGAAAGCATTTTAATCGGTGGAATATACAAGCATCTAGCCACATATATTCGAATTCCAATACTAAATCTTTCTGAGCAAATTTTACAGGATGAATTAATGACATTAGCACGCTATAAAGGGTCAGTTTGTTCGGCATATAACCAAATCAATTTGAATTCCACTAAATATTGTACGAAAAAAACCCAAAAAAATCGATAAACTCTACTAAGAAATTTGTTTTTTTTTTTTTTTTTTTTTTTTTTTGTTACTATGTGTATATGTATATATATTTTTCTTCTTTTTGGGTTTGGATGTTTAAAACGAGCCGCGAGATGTTAGTAAAGCAAATGCGAAAACCCTCACTAGAGCTCCTCAATTTTGTTTTTCTTGTGCGCTATTATTTTTGTCTCTACACAATTCGGAAACCCTCGGTCGGGCCTCACACGTTGGGCGCCATTCTGTTATGGGCGTGCCTTGCCAGTTGACTGGTGTTATTGTTCGAGGTTGGACTTTTATGCTGCGCCGTGTGCACTGGCAGTTACCGGCTGCTTCAGTCAGGGGGGGGCTCTTATACGACAACATAAAAATCTAAATTGAAGTTCATGACAGGCATCCCTTCAGAAATTTGCACACGGATTAGATGAAAGAACGAAAAAAAAACCACCAAACCCGCTAGGAACTATTTCAAGAACAACAAGAAGGGTTATTGCCACCCATTCGAAAGAGGCCTTAACACTGATCGTAGCATCTCATGCTTTGAGCTACTCCATGCCCAACCCTGCCTTAGATTAATTAGATAGTGTTTAGAATCCCCTACAATAATACGCACCGATATTTTAAATTTCAAACCATGACAAAATTTAATTCCTCATTTTATAATATAAAAAAAATTATTCAAATATATTCGAATTTGTTGACGTAAGCTTACATGCTACTAAGAACATTGAATTAAGAAAAGTTAGAGCAAAATGCATCTACACGATTACAAAAAAATGATGTATCCCAAAAGTATAAAGGATCGGAAAATTGGTCATTTCCCAGACTAGTATCACACCTACATGGAGGATTCTTAATACAAAAAAACAAGAAGAAAAGCGATCGTTCAATAGCAGCAGACACACTATTGCGTTTTGTTTTCTTTTGTTTTTTTTTTCTCTCTTTTTTTTTTTTTTTTGAGTTTAACGGGAGCGACTTTACACAGTGCAACAAAAAAATTTACACAATCCCTTTAAATTGCGGGTACAAAAAAAATATTTTAAACGATGACTTACGTACGTAATCCGCCGGACTTACTGCTGCTTCTCGGTGAAGGCCTTCCAATCGAGCTGCCACAGCGACGAGTGTACGGAGTCAATTTCGCGGAGCTAGATATGGGAATTCAAGTTAATTAGCTAAGGGCCAAGACCAAGAATTGTTTTTTTTTTTTCTTTTTTTTTCTTTTATACTTTGGGATTACCTTTGGGGATGCACTTTACTGAATAAAACCTACGCTAGAGGAAAAATCGACTCTTAGGCACAAAACGATTCCGATTCTCCGAGCTCAGGGCAGAATCCGTTCTGAAGACCGATCCGAACTGCGCGACCAAATCGGAGGAAGCACTGCATGTGAGCACCACGTCGCCACGCGGCTTCGACTCCACGATCAAGTGCCTCGGAGCACTCGGATGGGCACTCAGCGTGAACCAGATTCCACAAAGGCCAACAGGGACGCACTTCAGACGAACAACGTGAGGGCGACAGACACGTGATATAAATCTTCACACCAACAATGTGCGAACAAATTTTGACTTCCGGAACAAAATAGTTGGCCCGGGAGCCAAATGTGGTCCCCAGGCGCTCAAAATAAAGCAAATATTCGCGACGACAACTCCCCAATCCAGGATGGACACGGATAAGATGCACCTATCAGAAATAAAATTTCTATTACCATGCCTTTATTCTTCGGCGCACCATTCACTTACGTTTTTTTTTCTTTTCTTTCTTTTTTTTTTTTTCCAAAGGAGAACTTTACGTTTGGATCCTTTTCTTAGGAGCAGGAAATGGAGACGCAACAAGATCGAATTTAGACAATTAAATTGAGTGTCTAGTCTTTTTAGTTAGGTATTTAAATTATAATATTTGGTAATTCTGCTTTTTTTTTTTTCCAAAAAAAAGACTTAAAAATTTATGCACAAATTTGTTTTTTCGATCTTACTCGTTGCGCTGGCTGAAGAAAGTGAGCCAATTTAGTTCCAAGATTTGACATTTATACTTGGCTATTGGAAGTTTATATTCCAATTCAGCAATTAGAATAGTTCGCGTAAACCGGTTTTGGAAACATATGAGCATGTATAAGTAGGGCAGGTATAAACCCAAAAAAAAAAGCGCAGGTGCATGGTAAAGGAGCTTATCGTATTTCTTTGCTCGAGACAGTACTGATTTTTGCAGGACAGCATTGATTTGATATTGTACTGCAATATGATCAATTAAAAGTAGGCAGCCTAAGTCATGGTCGGACAAACGAATGAAGATGCAAGTGAAATAGAATACCGTATATGTGTATTTCCACTAAGCTGAATGCCTATGGATGTACATATGTTTAAATTTTTGGTTTTCTTTTATGATGGTTTTGTGCTCAGTTATGTTTGTGAGAAAGAATGTTCCTCTGCAACCCAGTACAAAATCCATTATACAAGAAAACAAGATAGCGCAACTTCACGTACCACATCCAAAAGAGAGAATCTTTGTTGTTTTTTTGTATGTTAAACCGACTTTTCATCTTTTGATGCAAATTTTGATTTTATTTGCAAATTTAGATAACTGATTTTTATATTTATTTGTAAATAAGTGTTTTAAGCAGAGCTGTAAAGTATTCATTACATTTGTAATTAAATACTATATAAGTACAAATACATAGTAATTAAAAAATTCAAATACCAAGTACAAATAAAATGTATTTGTACTTGGTAATTAACTCCTTTGCAAATACTTTGGAATATTCTCAAATACTTTCAACTACTTTCCAATTCTTTCAAGTATTCTTTGAAATTTTCAATTATTTTGAAACATTATTAAATATTAGCAGCTAAAATATTGTTCATTAGTTGGTAAAATATTTCTATTTTGAAAATGAGTTCCGACGACTTATTCAGCGATCTGGAAACTCCAAAGACGTCCAGACGGACTTCAAGGAAGTCAAAGGAAACCCACGAATCCTACTGCAATCCACAAAAAATTTCGTGGCTAAGACTGTTAACGGAAGGATCAACCGTCGATCCGGATAATGTTCCAACGACGTCCAGGCATACATCAAAAAAAGGAAAGGAAAGCAACCAATCTGACTGCAATATTCCAGAAAAAACTCCAAGGCTAGGCAACCGACTATTTAAAGAAGGATTTTACGTCGAAATCGAAAGTCTTAATAAGGTTTTTATATTATTTTATTTTATATTACACATTATTTTAACTACTAGTTTTATCTATATTATTAACTACACATAATTGAAAAAATATAGGTAAATAGTTTGCAATCGGGAGCTCTTATAGCTAAATGTATGACATGCAATACCTGCATACGGGGAAACAGAAATGTGAGCTCTAATTTCATAAAACATCTCAAAATCAGGCATCCTGCAAGGTATCAGGATTTTATGCAGAAAAAACACATACCATCTGTTATGAAACACGAATCCTTCGATGAACGTGTAATGAAGTACATAGTAGACTCAATGATTCCGATTTCCACAGTTGAAAAGGAATCATTCAGGAATTTATTCAAAGGCACAAACTTACGAGTAATGAGTCGGCCTACATTAAAAAAACTTCTTTCAAATAGCTTTTGTGCAATGAAAACCAACATAAAGAATGTCCTGGCAGCACAAAAATATGTTTGTACTACTGCAGACGTATGGTCTACAAAACACCGAAGCTTCTTCGGTTATACCTGCCATTGGATCACAAAAAATTTTGAAAGAAAGTCGGTAGCCTTGGCATGTAAAAGATTCTACGGAAACCACTCGTATGATCATATTGCAGATATGATAACCAACGTTAATGCGGAATTCAATTTAACAAGTAATAAGATAGTAGCGACGGTAACAGATAACGGTTCCAATTTTGTAAAAGCTTTTAAAGATTTCGGCGTGGAAAACTTTTCAGAGTATGGTGATCTTGAAAATTTTGAGGAAGTGGCACAAAGTTGTGACGAATTAAAAAGGTCGTTGCCAAAACATGTGAGGTGTGCTAGTCATACGCTGAACCTTCTAGCATCTACTGATTTTTTGAAGTTCATAGGTAACGATGCTTCGATAAAAAATAAACATAATCAGGTAAACTTTTGCAGCACAAAAAAATTTGAAATTTACAAAGGGAACTGATTTTAGATTCTAAAAAAATGCTCCTTGTTATGGCGGAAGTGCAGCTACCCGCGTTCTTCAGAAATAATAGTGGAGACTTTGGGTTCATCTTTAATTACTCCCGTCGTAACCAGGTGGAACTCATTGTATGATGCTATTTGTCGACTTTTATTACATAAAGAGAAGCTTGACAATTTATGCGAAAAACTTGGGATGCGACTAGAGGAAAACTTTTTACCAAGTGAAATTAAGTATTTGGAGGAGTATAAGTGTTTAATGACACCAATTGCTGCGACACTGGACTATCTTCAAAAAGAAGAGAATTTAGTGTATGGATATCTTATTCCATCACTAGTGAGTCTAAGTGTAAAACTAAGAAAGATTTCGACTTCCACGGACGTCACATGTCTCGCAGGGGTAGCAAAAGGACTAGAAGAAAGCTTAAAAAAACGTTTTTACAACTACTTTGCTTTGGAATCGGATGCGAATGATGCCCTACTAGCATCAGTACTATGCCCTAAAATCAAACTCAGGTGGTTCAATGCGCTGCAAAACACTGAAATGATTACTTGTTCAGAAGAAGATATCCGTTCAAGAATTATAGACAACCTTATACGCTTAAATAATTCTGAACAGATACACATAGCTTTCCCAACGCAAGATGTACAAGAAGACGACTTTTTTGACTTCTCCAATAATGGTAAAAATAAGATTTATGTTCCTTTATCATACAAATAAATATATTGTGTGGATCCTTCTTCTTTTTAGTTATATATATATAATATTAAAAATATGTTTTTTCCCCATGATTTAGATATGGAATCCACCCAAAATACTCCAGCTCTACCTTCAGCCTCTTCGACTCATCTTACAAATTTCGTTAGCAAACAATTTTTAAAATACTTGCGTGATCCAAGCACAACATTTTCAAGTTTGCGGGATTATCCATTATTACATGAATTGTCCTTGAAAATGAATACGCCATTAACTTCATCAGCTCCAGTTGAGAGGCTTTTTTCGCTTGCTGGAATAATTAATAGTCCTAGAAGACAGGGACTAAATGATTTTTCATTTGAGAACCTAGTTTTGATGAAGGCAAACTCCTCATTTGTGTAATCTTTGTTGATCTTTTTCTTTCATTTCTTTTATGCAAATAAATGTATATACATAAATTTAATTTTCTCATAATTGGCTTTATTATTGATTTGGGACAGACAAGTTGCTTTTTCCAACTACATTTAATTTACAATATTTTTGTACCTGCCAGTTCGAAAGTATTTGGAAATATATGAGAATACTTGAAAGAATTGGAAAGTAGTTGAAAGTATTTGAGAATATTCCAAAGTATTTGTAAAGGAATTAATTACCAAGTACAAATACATTTTATTTGTACTTGGTATTTGAATTTTTTAATTACTGAGTATTTGTAATTGTACTGGTACTTGTACTTGGTTTTTACAGCTCTGGTTTTAAGGAATATTGAAACTTTTGGTTTCAAACAAAATAAAAGTTTTGGCTTTGTTATTTCTCAAGCTCACGATGTGATCGCCTAGGCAAACCAATGCAAAATGCTTCAAACCTCAAACAAATGATTCTTTGCACGAGAAATTATATATAAAAAAGTTATAATTTTGTAAAACCAGAATTAAGTATTTTTCTTACAACATTTCTTTACATAGTAATGTAAAAATCGGTGATAAATAAATAAAAATAACAGTTATATTGGCATTAAAACATAACAAACCATTTAATAGTATGGAAAACAACAACAATGCCTCTGTCTCTTGTAGGTAATACGTCATCTTGGCTTTCATACCCAATGCTACAAAATAGCGGCACCCGTAGTGGCGCTATCTTGTTTTCTTGTACCATGAATAAGATATGTAAACAAACATACGTCCATGTTTACAATTTGTATTTGACAAAAATGGATACGAAGCATGCGACATAGTGCTTGCACCTTGTTTAAACACCTTGACTAGCTGCTTTTGGTCAGTGCTGCCAGGTTTTTTTCGAGCCTTCCCTCTAAATGTCATTCAGTTTCCCTCTAAAATACAGTGTTTCCCTCTAAAAAATTTTTAAAAACCTCTAAAAATTCCTCTAAAATTTAGAAAATATATTAATATAAGGGCAAATCATCTATGTTACATTTTTTATTTGGGAACAACAGAAAAAGTTTCAACAAACAGCAAAAACAACAATTTAAAGTGAAGCTGAAGGGTCATACCCTGCGAAAGCGTCTAATACTTCCTTATCGCATTCACATTGGTAGGTGTTGTCTTATTGTTGAATTTTTTCAACATTTTTGTGGAAGGATTAAAAGATTTAGATGACTCAATCAATTCGCGTTATGGCATCGGCAGTTTGAATTGAAGTCTTATTTCTCAATTTGATCTTTATAATATTCACGGTGGAAAATGCTCTCTCAACCGTCGCATTGTTTCAAGTGTGTGACCTTGAGTTTCTTTGAAAGACAGAATGTGGTCTGATCGCGGACGAAAAAGCTGCGGGAACCAATTAGTGAAGATTTTATATGTCAAATAGATCTGGACCATACTCTCTTTTATAATATGTATCAACGAAATCTTTGAATAGAATCCCTCTTAATTTCCCTCTAAAAGTTTTGTCCCTTTAAATCTACCTCTAAATTAATAAAAAAAACCTCTAAATTTAGAGGAAAAACCTCTAAACTGGCAACACTGCTTTTGGTTAAGAAACCGATAAATCTTCTCCATCAAAACAACATTTTTTGACATTTCGAAATTCATTTTCAACTTCGAAAAACAGTGTTGCCTCCTCTTCATTTTTTTTTTTTGCGGAAACAAATGCGATAGCAATTCAGGGTACCGATCATCCGGGCATCGCAATTCGACTTGCGCATCGCATTTATTTGCGCATCGCAATACAGAGTAGGGCCCCTGGTAAAGCGATAAAGTTTGAATTTAATACATTTACAATTGATATCTACCATATCTAAAACAAAAGTGGCACTTAAAATGCTAACTGTGGCAACATTGGTTTTTACTAGAGCAGTACCATATGAGTGGCAACGATCGCTTTTAGTAGAACTTTTGTTCGCCGCAAAAAGAGCTTTTACGGCAAACTGTTACCTTACATTACTTTAACAGCCCTGTTAAGGCCTGATTTCGCTGGTTGCTGGAAAATTAATGCTAACTTCACACCGGTAAAAACTGATCATTGATATGCTGCCACGCCTACTTTTTGCTCCACGTCCACTCAAAGTTCATAAATAGAGCACTTCTGAACTCCCTGAAAATTTCAAAAATACGGGTGAATGTTATTTATTTGTAAAATTTAAATTTTAATACATAAAAAAACCCGGCCCATCCTCACGAAAGAAAACAATGTGAGATAACAAAAACACTCAAATTCATCGCATAAAATTACGCCAATCTCATCGGTTTGATACAAATAGTTACGTGCGTTTTGTTAAATTTTCGCTGTTAATACGTTACGCGGCCTTTGATATGACTCTTCGCAATTCATCTATTACAAAACCAACATAAATACCGAATATGAGCTAATTCCTCAAAGATCGAAGCATTGTATGGAAGGCATCACTCACGCTTGTCTTAAAGGAAAAAAATTCTGATCACAAAAAAACATTGGATCATTTACAGCATTTGAAACAAGTAAGGGCGTTATAATCAGGCGAGCCTGACAATAGAAAACCCGACACAGACACACATGTTCAAATAATTTTTAATATCAAGAGGTGTTAAGGGCCATAAGGAGCCCCATATACTGACTTTTATTCAATATCTTTATGAAAAAATGTCATTTGCCACGCCCACTTGTCTAAATTTTTTTAAATTCTCATCGGAGGCTTAAATCAAATTCTAAATTTTATTCAAATATTTTGAAAAAGTCCAATTTTGGGGCAGTTTTGGGATTTTTGACACACCCTAGTATTGGAGGTACCCTTAATAATGGACCAATCATGAAAATTTTTGGGGAGTAAGTTTATGGCTACAAAGGAAGCATAAGTGCCAGCTTTCGTTCAATTCCCATTTGAATTTCGGGTGTAAGAGGCAATTTTCGAAATACGCCCTTCGGCCACGCCCACTTTCCCAATTTTTGGACACTCTGTGTCGAGGGTATATTGCGTTTGTGTGGTTGTGTGTAACACCCATAACCAGTCGAGATAGACCATACAATATATATTATATATAGAAATAATCAGCGTCGCCAGGAGATTCGATTTAGCCGATTTAGTCCGTCTAAAGTCTAAAGTTGTGCACCCGAGGCCCGTTGACATATGATTACTTAGTTTACACTGTGGTAGTCGAAAAAATGTTCATCATGCAAACCGGCGTAGTCGGGTCCGGCTCGTTCCACCCAGTACAACAGTACCAAGCACTAGTCTAGGTTAGCTCGAGTTTGCGAAATATTGAACATTTTTTTGCCAACAATTCACTGTTAATTTTTCAGTTATATTTTTTTTTTTTAATTTTAAAGGCTTTGGACGCTCTGTTAAAGTTGGTTAACTAAGCCAGACTGAAACATAAATATCATTTAACTCAGTTAATTCAATTTACTCAATCAAAGGCACGTTCTATTGGTTTTTTTTTTTTGCAATTTTACGAATTTCCTAACATTGCGTAGAAGCTTCAAATTCGCAACATAGGTTGACCAAGGCAAATGAAAGGTGTAGGAACAAAAATTTATGTAGCCCGCCCATTGCCACGCCCACAAATGGAGAATTTTCGTAACTTGCGAAGTAAAAGGCGTAGAAGCTTTAAATTCGCAACATAGGTTCACCAAGGCGAATGAAAGGAGTAGGAAAAAATTTTATGTTGCCCGCCCATTGCCACGCCCACAAATGAAGATTTTTCGTAACTTCCGAAGTAAAAGGCGTAGAAGCTTCAAATTTGCAACATAGGTTCACCAAGGCGAATGAAAGGTGTAGGAAAAAATTTTATGTGGCCCGCCCACTGCCACGCCCACAAATGAAGATTTTTCGTAACTTCCGAAGTAAAAGGCGTAGAAGCTTCAAATTCGCAACATAGGTTCACCAAGGCGAATGAAAAGTGTAGGGAAATAATTTATGTGGCCCTCCCACTGCCACGCCTACAAATAGAGAAGCAAAACATAGTGCGCTCATAATGTCCCGTTTGATAAGATTTTTTTTTGCGCTAAAGAAAGTTATTTTGCTTCAGGCATATGGCCAAAGAAAAAGAATTATTAAAAGAAAAGAAAAGTTATTCGAAAACGATTCAGACGGTTGGAGAAGCGACATATCCTACCGGCTGCGCCAATTATGTTGTAGCGAAAAAGTGAAAAACGTATAGCACAGAAGTATAACGGAGTTTTCATAGAATCTCATACAAAACTCCCAACAGCCTTTTCGCTGTACTTCAACATGTAATCGTTTGAAAACTAGTAGACCGATCGATGTCAATTTTAAAACTTTAGATTGGAAAAGGTATCCTTTATTCTTAAATAGCCAAATTTTTTGATATTTTCTTGTTGTAGTAGTTTTTGTTGGCATTTTTCTTAGAAGAAAGCAATAAATTGTTAAATGTTTCGTAGTTTGTACGTACTTTTTGAACAAACTAGGTAACCGGTAAGTGTGAAAATTTTCCAAGTGATCGATGGAATTACTATTAACTGAGAAACATACAAAAATTGTTTTATTTTTATAGATATCTACTTTTGAAATTATTTTTTATAAAATGTCCCAACCCGCCATTAAACGATGCCTCTACAGCCATAACCCAAGCAGCAAAATAGAGCGATTCGACCAGCAGCAAGTCGAATCGACCTATTTTGGTTGAAAATACCCTATTTCTGACCTATTTTCCGGCCTTAAATATGACCTAACTTAAAAGTCCGTTTCGAAGGTCCAAATTACCTCTATTCTACCTATTTCATGACTTCAAAGTCGCTTCGACTTCCAAGTCGATTTTTGGTCGAAAATAGGTAAAAAATTCCCTATTGAGTGACTTAAAATTGACTTAACTTTGAATTCCAAATTAGGTAATTTTTCAAGGCAAACAGACCAATTTTTTGACTAAAATTCGACTTTAAAGTCCGTTTGACTTATAGGGCGAAATAGGGTCAAAAGTTGACTTATTTTGTTGCATGCTTCGACTTCAAAGTCGAGCGGACTTGATTTTTGGACTTCATAGTCGGTTTGACTTTAAAGTCGAAATAGGTCAAAATAGGTCGAGCTCCGCCATGTTTTTCGAATGGCAAATTGAGAATTATTCTTCTGCATATGATTTTTCTTTAAGAAGAACAATTTTTTTCAAGCAATATTTATTTAATTTCCATCAATGAGAAATCCCCTTAAAAATTAAGAAGTAGAAGGAACACTTTCACGAAAAATCTCAGCGGGCATATGTTTTTGGGACATATTAAGCGCAAAATAATTTTTAATGAAGTCCATATTTTATTTATTATTTATTTCTTAAGACACACGAAGAAGAAAATCTCTCGTTCATTTCTACTTTCGAGTAATACGAATGACTGAGTAAGATATTATGTATTTATATCTTTCTCTGTTACTCTCTCTCTCACTTTTTTCGTTTCCTTTTACGTTCTCTTTCGTTTTACTCATAAGTCCAATTAGGTCGAAAATTGGTCATTGCGACTTCTTTTCGACTAATATTAGGTAAACGGACTTCTTTTCGCCCTGACTTTGAAGTCGAAATGCCCTATTATGACCTATTATTACCGCCAATCGACTTCCAATCTATTCCCCACTTACGTCGACTCGACGTCGAATCGACGTAATTTCGACCTATTTTGGTTAGGTCAAGTATATATTCTGACCTAATATAGGTAAGAATTTACCAATTTTCGACCTATTTTGCTACTTGGGTAAGGTTATCGAAAAGATGTGAGATCTATGTTTTGGAGTCCTTGACTATTCTCCCAATGCGTCATCTACTAACATTTATAATTTTTCCCGTTGACTACCTATTTAATCTAAATCGTTAGTAAATTTTTCCAAACGAGCAAAACTGAGTACATGTGGGTCTGGTAGCATGTTTTGCTGTTCTCTCTTTTCCTACAACCTTTACTTCGTTTTCGTCTCACTATTTATATTCCAAAATAATTAATGTACATATACCGAAAATTTCACTAGGATATCTTTATTAACACCGGAGATATAAAGAGAAAACAATTGAAGAACCCAACAGTTGCTCACTTCTGCTCGCCACTGTATAAGAAAATACACGTTTGAAACTTATTGAATTTAAGAATCGTCTTTAATTCACGCCGTTTCGTTTCCGTCTTAGCTCGCTACCGTCTTCTTCGCAACTAACTTCGCTGCCCGCTTTGCAACTCGATTCGTTCATCTCCGAGTCAACCTAGTTGCGCCGTATGTCTGTCTCTTTCATTCCCACATATCGGCCATCCTGCGGTGCATTCGTCTCGAATGCGTCAAAACCTGAAGCGTCGGAATCGTCATCATCAGAACCAGATTGCACCATATACTGCTTCATGTACTCGGCGCACGTTGTAGTACGTAACGGTCCTTCACACACACCACTTTTTAACGCGTCGTAGGTGTCGTTTCACTTGAGCTTTACAATATGGTAAGGGCCCAGAAACTTTGGACGAAGTCCTCCGCCAAGTTGACTCCGTTTTATGACCACCATATCTCCTTGTTTATAGATTGTTGCTTTCTTCCTTTTGCGGTTGAACGAATTGCGGTTTTCTTCTTGCATTTCGATGATTTTCTGTTTCGTATCTTTCCTCATGCATCGTCTTTCTTCATCAAACTGGGATCGCAATTCCTTCTCAACCAATTCCTTTAGATGAATGTCGTCGAGATTACGCATCTTTACACCAATTAGAAGTTCAAATGGTGTCACGCCTGTGCTCGGGGAATATGTTGAATTTATCGCCTGTTGTACTCTGTCAACGTGACAATATCACTTTAAGGGATTATCGACACTCAGCTTCGCCCAAACTGCACTTTTAACTGCGTTAAGTCGGTCGACTTGGCCATTGACTCGTGGCAAGCCGGTCGTCACAATGAAATGCTTAATATTCTGTGAATTACAATAGCTGCGGAATTCATCAGAGGAAAAGGCTGCACCTCGATCGGATATCATCTGTACAGGGTTTCCGAAGTTAACGCTTTGATGCTCCAACTTACTGATCACGTCTTTTGTTGTGGAAGATTTGGTTGGATAGAGCCAACAGAACTTCGTGACCGCATCCACCACGGCCAAAATGTGGTGATATTGCTTACTTGTAGTCTCCAGAGGGCCTAGAAAATCGATATGGTACGTGTGCAACGGCAGGTCATCTTTGAGAATAGGATAAAATTCGCCTTCCTGCTTTCCCCGCTTACGATTTGAGACTATACATGGAATGCAGCAATTGATGCAACGCTGTATATGTTGTTCCAGCTTTGGGATGTAGTACTCCTTTTGAATCAATTCCCTTGTTTTCTTGATCGCGAAGTGACCTTTTTCGAGGGCTTTCCGAATCACCTCTCTTTGCATTGCTTTGGGTACAACTACTAATTCGTTTCCTTTCTCGACTTTATGCAGAATATCGCCCTTAAGGAATTAGTCTTCAAAATGAGGGGTGTCTTTCAGGATATGGAAGATCGCTTTTAGTTCGTCGTCCTGGGATTGTGCTCGTCTAATAACTGTAAGAAAATTGACCTCGTTGATCGTCATTATTGGATTTCGACTCAATGCATCGACATCGACGTATTTGCGATCCGGAACGGTGGTCCACGTCGAAATCATATTCCTCCAGAAATAGAACCTATCTCGCGACTCTTGTACTTAAATCCCTTTTTTTCAGCGTTTGCGTGAATGCCTTGCAATCGGTTACCAGTTTGAAATGGAGCCCCAACAAGTAAACTCTGATCTTCTTCAGTGCCTCGATTATTGCCAAAACTTCGAGCTCGTATCTGGTATACTTCTTTTCGGCGTCTGTAGTTTTACGGCTCATGAAGTAGACTGGGTGAAGCTCATTATCGTCCGGGAGTCTTTGTACGAGAACAGCGCCATATGCATCCATGGAGGCGTCCGTATGGACTTCCGTCTCATAATTTTGATTGAAGATAATCAAAATTGGATGCTGCGTCATAATTTCCTTCAGGCTATTAATGGCATACCTGCTTTCCCCGCTTACGATTTGAGACTATACATGGAATGCAGCAATTGATGCAACGCTGTATATGTTGTTCCAGCTTTGGGATGTAGCTACTCCTTTTGATCAATTCCCTTGTTTTCTTGATCGCGAAGTGACCTTTTTTCGAGGGCTTTCCGAATCACCTCTCTTTGCATTGCTTTCGGGTACAACTACTAATTCGTTTCCTTTCTCGACTTTATGCAGAATATCGCCCTTAAGGAATTAGTCTTCAAAATGAGGGGTGTCTTTCAGGATATGGAAGATCGCTTTTTAGTTCGTCGTCCTGGGATTGTGCTCGTCTAATAACTGTAAGAAAATTGACCTCGTTGATCGTCATTATTGGATTTCGACTCAATGCATCGACATCGACGTATTTGCGATACCGGAACGGTGGTCCACGTCGAAATCATATTCCTCCAGAAATAGAACCTATCTCGCGACTCTTGTACTTAAATCCCTTTTTTGCAGCGTTTGCGTGAATGCCTTGCAATCGGTTACCAGTTTGAAATGGAGCCCCAACAAGTAAACTCTGATCTTCTTCAGTGCCTCGATTATTGCCAAAACTTCGAGCTCGTATCTGGTATACTTCTTTTCGGCGTCTGTAGTTTTACGGCTCATGAAGTAGACTGGGTGAAGCTCATTATCGTCCGGGAGTCTTTGTACGAGAACAGCGCCATATGCATCCATGGAGGCGTCCGTATGGACTTCCGTCTCATAATTTTGATTGAAGATAATCAAAATTGGATGCTGCGTCATAATTTCCTTCAGGCTATTAATGGCATACAAAGCTTCTGCTGGCAATTCGAAGCGTTGATTCTTCTTCCTTAGGTCCGTCAATGGTTTTGCTATCGTTAAGAATTTTGGAATAAACTTACTGAAATAGCTGGCAAGACCAAGAAAGCTTTCGAGCTGCTTAATATTTCGCGGCGTTGGATACGATGATAGAGCTTCTACCTTTTTTGGTGATGGACTAACTTTCCCATTCTCTATTACGTATCCCAGGAATTCGACTTTGGTTTTGAGAAAATTACATTTTCTGAAGTTTATCTGGAGCCCGTATTCCTCGCACGTTTTAAAAACTTTTTCCAAACGCACGACTGCTTGAATCTCATAGATTGCTGGAATTATCACGTCATCGATATACGGTAGTGCCATACCATCTCGCATTAGGCACCCTGCGAAACTGGTATTGACCACTGTGCGTTACAAACGACGTAAGCTTCCTGCTAGATGCATCCACCAGAACATGAAAGAAGCCATTTTTTAAGTCGATGGTGCTAAACATTCGTGCATTTTGTAATCTATCGATGTGATCCTCGATCAGTGGCAGTGGGAATCTATCCTTGACTATTATCTGATTGATTCGTCTATAATCAATACAGAGTCTTGGGGTACCGTCCTTCTTTCTAACCAATACGACTGGGCTGCTGAACTCAGAGTTTGATGGTTCGATTACACCTTCGTTCAGCCACTCTCCCAGTTGACACTCGACGATTTCCCTCTCTTTGAATGGGAGTCTCCTTGGTGCACAAAAAATCGGTACATCACTGACGAGAACGATGTGCATAGTTACATCAGTCTCCTTTCCTTTAGTAGGATTATATCCTTTGATTGAATTTTCGACTTTCATTTTTGCTTGTTCGCTAGCCATGGAGTCGATATCCGATACAAAATCTTCTGCAACATCAATTTTAAATATTTCCGGGGTTTCACGGCCTGCTTCCGATGGTTTGTTAACGATCTTCGTGAATTCCACTTTGTCAGCTGTGATTTGAATACTCGCCATCTTGCCTATTTCCTTACCGAGTATAATGTCCACGTCCAAAAAATGCGACGGAGCTACATGAAATTTCAGATAAAAATTTTGGCCGTCAACCAAAATTTCGGCATGAGCTTGTCCAATGGAAGAAACACTAACTTTTCCGAAGCCAACCAATTTATCCTTAGTTTCTTGCAATTGACGATACTTTAGCGAATCGAATTCACGTTTGGTCATTATGTGACACTTGCTTCCTGTATCGAAAAGAGCATTCCAAGGGTTATCTTCAATAAATGCCTCTTTGACCATGGTATCGTTTATAATGTTGTTTACAAGCCGGACTTCATTTTCAGTTTTCTTCAGGGTTCATATTTGAACATACATGTGCTGCTCATGTTCGATCATTTCACTATTTGCTCATGAGCAAAGTATTCTAATAAAACACATGACCAGGGCTGGGCGCAATACATTAGCAAACCTAAGCTCATGAATATGTAGTGGTGCAACAACTTCATAAAATACAAATTCGCTCTTCATTTTGCGAAGACGAGCGACATAGGTCTTACCTTCAGAAGCATTCATGCCAAACTAAACTCACAAAGCATTATTTTAACGAAAATAGCTCTCTGCTTTGCACTGAAAGAATTTTAGTGGTTCATTTTTCAGTGTCAGTGAAAATTTTAAAATAAATCTAAATTATGTTAAAATTAAAAAAGGAAAATTGAAATTTCAAAATAAAAAACCTTATTTCAAGCAATTGATAAGTTCATCAAAATCGAAGCTGGCTTAATCCTAAAACAGAGAAAAACATGCAAATATATAATATAAAAAGGAGGTCTTAAGCCTAAAAATGCGTTACACGCCAAAAACTATTATTAACAAAACTAATACTATTAATGAAAACTATTCGAAAAAACATTGTCTTGAAAAAGACATATGGATAAATTAAAAATTTCGTATGCTTCAAACTACACAGTGTATGGCACTCGAGGTATAATCTTTCGTAAAAATATTCCGAAAATCACTTCGCATAAATCATTCGACAAACGTCTTCCTTCGTTCGCTTCTTAACAACCATATAGGACTATAGGTCTAACTCTTCTTCTTCCTAATCCCTGCAATGTGTTAGAGCTACGCTGCTTCAACATAGGCATATAGCATGAGGAAAAGAGAAGCATGCTATGGCAGCGAAATCTTTAGCTCTGCTCTGGTGAAATTCTTTCCCACTTTTATTTTTAATTTTGGCAGATTTTCGAGTTCATTACATATAAAATATCTACCAAACTCATAAAATGATATGAAAAGCTTGAAAAACATAAAACTAATCAAGGAAACTAAATATCAAGGAGAAAAATAAATTGTTTTTTTTAGTTCTACCCTGTCCACTTGACTTTTTGATCACACTATTTCAGCAAAAATGCTAAATTCTATGTACAATCAAATTCGTAGCCGTAGTCAAAAATGTATGTCAATTTATTACAAAATGAACACATTCGTGCACATTGAGCAAAAACATATCGTAATACATTTAGTAAAGTTTCAATTATGAACTTTTCAAGCAATATAAAAAACCGAGCCGACGCCGTGTTTCTTTGATAATTTTCTCGCAAGTGGCATCATAGTGCCACTTTGTGTCTACCCGTATTGTTGTTGGTAGCTTTCTGGTGAATTTCTCGAAAGAGTTGAATTTCCTATTCCTGCTTAAGGTTTTTGTTGGTAGCGTTTTGGTGAATTTCTCGAAAGAGTTGAATTTCCTATACCTGCCTAATGGTGAATTTCTTATTAGCGGCAGAGGCTTTTCGACGTCGACAGTTAGACCTACAGTGCTATATGTTAACAACAACTGAGCTCGTTGCGAGTGTGCTCTTTATATCTGTACCAGTGTTGCCAAAAAAAACTGATCAGAAAGTACACAAAACGGGCCTGATCGTTCGCCCAGTTTCTAATTTTAACCGTTAACAATCAAAGAAAAACTGAAATCGATAGTCCTGCAACTCTAAGGCCGCAATTATAGTGGAAGCAAAGCTGGTATATCGGGTCCGGGTTATTGTATGAAGCTGTGAAATTTATTTAAAATAAACCAAAATTATTTTTCTGCCTCTAGCAAAAAGTTTTGGACCCCCCCTTTCCCAAATCCTGGATCCGCCACTGAAGCAACCTGTCAGCTATGCAAAGAAGAGCACAATAGAGACCATAAAATTTGTGGCTCACTGCGAAGCTCTTCAAATTTTGTCTCACACATTAAGGTAAAGATTTTTTATATACAGTGTTCCTATCAACTTTGTTTAGTCTTATTAAAATTTTAATATAAAATTACATTTGTAGAAAGCGCATAAACGCAAAACTAATGAATATAATCAGTACGCTATAAACAAAGCAAATAAAATGAAAAGCGACTCCTATGAACATAAAACTTATTGTTTTTTTTCGCAAGCTCAATTCGAAGAAAATGTTCTTAGTTATGTACTAGAATCATAAGTGCCATTAAACACCGTTGAATCGCCGGCATTTCGAAAAATATTTGATGGTTAGTAAGTTACAAGTTGGCAATTAAGTTCATTCAAATTTATTTGAATTTATTACACTCGTTAGATATGAAAATTAAAAAAAAACGGAAAGGCACTTCAACATCTTTCTGCCCGAACATTCAGCAGACGAATTTTGAAAGAACATGAAGCTAGTAACAGGTTGGCTGATAAGTCCCCGGTCTGACACATAGATGGCGTCGCTAGTATTAAATGCATATTATTTTTATATAGTGGCAACCTTCAAATGATTCGTGTCAAAATTTGACGTCTGTAAGTCAATTAGTTTGTGAGATAAAGCGTCTTTTGTGAAGCAACTTTTGTTATTATGAAAAAAATGGAAAAAAAGGAATTTCGTGTTTTGATAAAATACTGTTTTCTGAAGGGAAAAAATACAGTGGAAGCAAAAACTTGGCTTGATAATGAGTTTCCGGACTCTGCCCCAGGAAAATCAACAATAATTGATTGGTATGCAAATGAAATGAGCACGGAGGACGGTGAACGCAGTGGACGCCCGAAAGAGGTGGTTACCGACGAAAACATCAAAAAAATTCACAAAATGATTTTGAATGACCGTAAAATGAAGTTGATCGAGATAGCAGAGGCCTTAAAGATATCAAAGGAACGTGTTGGTCATATCATTCATCAATATTTGGATATGAAAAAGCTCTGTGCAAAATGGGTGCCGCGCGAGCTCACATTTGACCAAAAACAACAACGTGTTGATGATTCTGAGCGGTGTTTGCAGCTGTTAACTCGCAATACACCCGAGTTTTTGCGTTGATATGTAACAATGGATGAAACATGGCTCTATCACTACACTCCTGAGTCCAATCGACAGTCGGCTGAGTGGACAGCGATTGGTGAACCGTCTCCGAAGCGTGGAAAGACTCAAAAGTCCACTGGCAAAGTAATGGCCTCTGTTTTTTGGGATGGGCATGGAATAATTTTTATCGATTATCTTGAGAAGGGAAAAACCATCAACAGTGACTATTATATGTCGTTATTGGAGCGTTTGAAGGTCGAAATCGCGGCAAAACGGCCCCATATGAAGAAGAAAAAAGTGTTGTTCCACCAAGACAACGCACCGTGCCACAAGTCATTGAGAACGGTGGCAAAAATTCATGAATTAGGCTTCGAATTGCTTCCCCATCCACCGTATTCTCCAGATCTGGCCCCCAGCGACTTTTTCTTGTTCTCAGACCTCAAAAGGATGCTCGCAGGGAAAAAATTTGGCTGCAATGAAGAGGTGATCGCCGAAACTGAGGCCTATTTTGAGGCAAAACCGAAGGAGTACTACCAAAATGGTATCAAACAATTGGAAGGTCGTTATAATCGTTGTATCGCTCTTGAAGGGAACTATGTTGAATAATAAAAACGAATTTTGACAAAAAAATGTGTTTTTCTTTGTTAGACCGGGGACTTATCAGTCAACCTGTTATGTCGTCTATTAGAGATGCATTAGCTGAGGTACCATATTTGTGCACAACAGCGGATATATGGTCGAGTCCAAATCGACGTTTTTTAGGGATGACGGTCCATTGGGTGATTTGTTGAGCGATCAATTTATAAGCGAGCTTAGAAATATCTCACAATCATTTCTAGATCGATCCCTCAAACTTCAATCGGAAATCATATGCGATAGCCTGCCGTCGATTCGAAGGCGATCATACTTATGATAGAGTAGCAGAGATGATCGATATCATTCACGGTTCGTTCAACCTTTCCACCGAAAAAGTTATTGCCACTGTAACGGACAACGGTTCGAACTTCGTAAAGGCCTTCAAAGAATTCGGACTGCAAATGGAAAAATCATTCTTCGAAGAAGCGGATATAAACGCTCAACGTGTGGAACCTGACGACTTTGCTGAGCCTGGATCCATAATTTTCAGCCATGAGGAAAGTTTAACTCTCCCTCAGCATTTCAGGTGTGCTAGCCACACACTAAATTTGGCTGCCACCACAGACGCCTTAAGAGGAATCCCAGCAGCTAAAATTGGATTGCGTGAGAGAATCATCATTTCTAGAATCGACTACCAAGTAATGCAATCGCCTTACGAAATACATGAAATGCTTATTAAATATCATCAGTCCTAAAACATCGAGTACTGAATTAGTTTCCAGCAGCGAAAATTGGATTGCGTGAGAGAATCATCATTTCTAGAATCGACTGCCAATGAATGCAATCGCCTTACGAAATACATGAAATGCTTCTTAAATACCATCAGTCCTAAAACATCGAATACTGAATTGATTCAGAATCTTAATGTTTCATCGATAGAAGAATTATTTGCTTGATGTTAAATGTGTAAAGAGAGTTTTTCAAAAATGTAACATTACGCGTAGGCTCGATTATCATTTGCTGATTTAATTATTACCTAAAGCAAAATTTGTTTAGAAGAAATGTAGTTTATTGGTATTTATTAATTTTGTATTTTCTTGTTTCGTATTAAAACAGCATAATAGGGTTGGCAATCGTACTATATTATATAAGCACTAAAAATATTTTGTTTTTAAATTAATAAGAGGATGAATTTTAAAAAACTTTGTTTTCAGTAAAATACTTTTTTTAAATTACTAAATAGGCTAATAGGCTTTTCAGACTATGAATTTAAAATCTGAATTTAGCTCCTTAAGTTGAATTTATCAAAAACCCTTTCAGACTGTCCGTTTCTGAATTTACGACTTCAAACAGATGTTTTTTGTTTTGGATTGATTTTCGAACAACTTTTCACAGTCTGGAGCAATTGTTTCATGCAAAAGCTGCAAAATGGAAAATGACCAGAAAAAAATGTTAAGCATGTTATTGTTGAGACGTCACAAATTGCAAAAAATGAAAGCAACCGGAATGGTGTTAATAATTAGCTTGCTAACATCAATTTTGAACAACATTCAACATGCTGCAAATCTATCCAGCAGTCAAAACACGCTTTTGAATATTACCCAGCAAGCAATATGAGCGCTTTCGGATACTCTTTTCGGACAGAGATAAAATTGCTTTCACCCTACTAATGAAGATTTTTCTGAGCCCGTGCTTAAAGAGGATTTCCGGATGATCCGAAAACGCTCCATTTGATGTGTTTACTCATAAAATGGTCTTACGTGTGATTCGGAGCGCTCCGAAATTTGCTTGTTGGGTAATTTCAAATCAAAATACAAACAGCTGACTTCAACGTTCAAGGTTGGAAAAAAGGGAGTAAAAGGTAAGGGTTGCAGCAACGAATGCCTAAACTCATGAGTTTATTTCTGAGTTTAAAGACCCTAAACTCAGTTTAAACTCACTACTAAAGTCTACTTAAGGTACTAAAATCAGTTTAACGCAATAGTCTGGAAACCATATAACACTTTATTGTGTCCGTAAAAATGTTAAACCCTAACCCTAACAATAACGGTGTTAAGTTTTCGCGTGCTGCTACCAAAATCAAGTCGAAGAATTAGCGCATTTTTTAACATGAATAATTATGAAACAGCTACTACCGTTTATTTTTGGCAAAGATGGGCATATTGCTTCAAATATTAGGTGTAGTAAAAAGAAATCCATTATTTTTCCAATAGATGGCGTTATTTATCTGCATCTCGCGTTGTATAAGTCCAATCGTGTTCCGCTAGGGGGCATAAGAAAGATGACAGTTCCTACTAAAAAAGCTTTTTTGACACTTTTTTGATTGATTGATTCAGTTTTGTTTGAGAGCTTGTCAAAGATGGACATCGGCAAAGAGAAAATTCGCTACATTTTACAGTTTTTCTTCGATAAGGGAGAAAACGCAAGCCAGGCGGCTGAAAATGTGAATAGCGTTTATGGACCTGATACTGTAACAGCCAATCATGCGCAATTTTGGTTTCGTCGATTCCGTTCCGGTAACTTCGATGTCAAGGATGCACCACGCACTGGAAGGCCAATTGTCGAATATGTCGATAAAATCATGGAAATTATCGAGTCCGACCGTCATGTTAGCACTGTTTCGATTGCAAAAGAGCTAAAGATTGCACAAAAAACCGTTTGGAACCATTTGAATAAGGCTGGATACACAAAGAAGCTCGATGTATGGGTGCCACACGAGTTAACGCAAAAAAACCTCATAGACCGAATTTCCATCTGCGAATCTCTGCTGAACCGCAACAAAATCGACCCATTTCTGAAGCGGTTGGTGACTGGTGATGAAAAGTGGGTCACCTACGACAACGTCAAGCAAAAACGGTCGTGGTCGAAACACGGTGAACCGGCGGAAACGGTGGCCAAGCCAGGATTGACGGCCAGGAAGGTTTTGCTGTGTGTTTGGTGGGATTGGCAGGGAATTATCTACTATGAGCTGCTCCCATACGGCAAAACTCTTAACTCGGAACTCTACTGTCAACAATTGGACCGTCTGAAGGAAGCAATCGCCCATAAGCGGCCAGCTTTGGCCAATAGGAGAGGAATTGTGTTCCATCAGGACAACGCCAGGCCACACACATCGATAGTGACTCGCCAGAAGCTCCGGGAGTTTGGTTGGGAGGTTCTTCTGCATCCACCTTATAGTCCGGACCTGGCACCAAGTGATTACCATCTGTTCCTGTCCATGGCGAACACTTTTGCTGGTGAAACATTCGCTTCAAGAGAGGCTTCTGAAATTCGACTGTCTCAATTTTTTGCTAATAGGAACGAGGGCTTCTATGAGAGAGACATAATGAAATTACCTTTAAAATGGCAACAAGTTATCGAACAAAACGGCGCATATTTGACCTAAATCGGGTCATTCTAACTATCTTAAATAAAGCCCTCAATTTAATGCAAAAATAATGGATTTCTTTTTACTACACCTAATATTTAGTGCACAAAATTTTACTGTTACAGCTGTGAGTTATTTACTGGCAATTTAAAAAGTTCTTGGGAAAAAAGTTTTGAGTCGGCAGCACTGTTAGCCAAATTGTCATACTTTATCAGTACAATGGTATCAAAAGCGATACTTTTTTCCAAATAATACGGTGATACTTTTTTCTCCTAAATTTGATACCTTTTTGTTTAGCTTTCAAGAACACCTAAATAGGGATGCGACTTGAAAAAATATATCGATAGATTTCTTCAATTAATGCATCGAAAAATACATCGATATCCTGCGATGCATCAAAGAGCCTACATCGATGCGTCGATGCGCATAGAGCTTTGACCAAAAGAAAAACCATGAAACTTCGAAGCCTGTTTATGCTTTTTTATTAAACTTTGAGCAAACGTAACAAATAATACTTTTTCCATAAAAGATTTAAAAATAAGGATCAATATAGTTCTTTAGAAAACCCATATATGAACAAAAAGAAATTAAAATAGCACAGGCCGACAAAAACATTTTTTGTAAAAGCTTTTCGAAAATCTGCAGCCAAATCTTATATAATTTAGTCTGCTGAAAATTGGAAAAATATTGAAAAAATTCCATCACGTAAGAATTTGCAGAAAATCGCGAATTTATTTTTTTATACCATTCATTTTTTGTAACGCGGTTTTCTCAAATATGATAGGACTTATTTTCAAATTTTAAAAAGTTTTGTATTCGAAAAACAACAGACTTGAAGGTTCCATCAAAAATATCATATACTTTTGTAAAATAACCCCAAAACTAACGACTCAATGGAGGTGTAGAACCCAGCGTGACCCACGCGCTAAGCGCGCAGAAGCCGCTATTCAGCTTTATCAACTTGAGAAGTTCAGCAGCCACAGCTGAATAGCGGCTTCTGCGCTTGGCGCGTGGGTCGCGCTGGGTTCTACACCTCCATTGAGTCGTTAGTTTTGGGGATTCCATTCTGTTTAAGATGTCATTTTATAGAAAAAAAGCTCAGCTTTCGTTTAAAATTATTTTAAAAAATATCAAAAATGTCGCATTCGGCGAAAAATTGCTTATAAAAATAAAAACCGTTGTTTTGTGCATCAATAATAATTTCTGGGAATTGTTGTAATTTTTTTCGGAAAGAGCTGACAAAAATCTATAAAAATCCTTTATCAAATTTTTTTCATTTGCCAATTTGCGAGACGTAGAATTTTTTGAATACAAAAAGGACCGAAAGTTTAACACCCTGTATCTAGGCACCCGGTCAATATTTCCCCTACCCCTTTTGCACAATTCCTGTACTCTCATAGCGCAACATTTCCACCAAGTTTCATCGAAATCCTAGGTATAAAGTTTTTTGAGCGGGTACACTTAACGTGAAATGCCCCATATATATTCGGATGTGTGACGCTCATCGAGTTCATACACTCCCAACGTTATGGAAAGAAATTCAACGTCAATACCGAAATGTATAGTTACGCCGAGAAAACTCTTAAGAGACATATTTTCCGACCATTTATCAGTAGTCAGGGTCACATTTTCCACCAGCTCTAATTTGGAACGAACTACTTGGAAAAGCTTCTCATATATTCCGTCGACCCAAGATGTGAGGGTTTTTCTACCTATTTAGAAAAATAGTTTATC
Organism: Chlorops oryzae; assembly: GCA_020466095.1. Classification (NCBI taxonomy): domain Eukaryota; kingdom Metazoa; phylum Arthropoda; class Insecta; order Diptera; family Chloropidae; genus Chlorops; species Chlorops oryzae. Next base: position 122,462,706 of record CM035806.1, on the reverse strand, counting down.
TCTTTATAATTTAAAGTATAAATTTTTTTTTACTTACATGGCAGTTTGTAACGCGGGGCCACTGTTTTTGCGAAGTACCTAAACCCGCAGTTTTCGACAATGGAAAATGGCTGATTGTCTTTGCAGCCCATATATACCAACGCTTTGTTTATTTGACCAGCTTTCATGCCAACCATAGAATAAGCATTTAAATCAGGGGTCGGCACGCTAGGAACAATTTTTGCGACAGCCACTCACACGTATTGCTTACGCTCTTGTCTCAGTTTGACGGGAGCAGCCGAGCATGCCACATCGAGAGCGAGTATGCGGAAATTTATAGCTTTTTCCGTCAGTTTCAACTCTTTTATGCTACTTCTAGCTTTTATTTTTAGCTAGTTTCAGCATTTTTTTGTTTATTTTCGGCTATTTTTAGTAGCCGCTCTGCTCTCACTCACACAATTACATACCCATTTTGCCGACCCCTGATTTAAATTTTGAAAGCTTTCAAAAATAGACTGCTGAGATTGTGGTGCTGCGATTGGCGTTGGAGTCTCTGAATCCAGCACTGCTTCATTTTCTGGTTGCGGTATTTCATTTTCATCCACTACCGCCATTTTTTCTGCTGCCATTTTTTGGAATTTTTATTTGTTTAAATCTTCCTTTTTGAACATACTCAAGTATGTTGCCTTATGGATATTGCGGATATGCCCCATCATGTTGGTGGTGTTTCCAGCACTTATAATTTTTTTACATAAATTACACTTCACCGTTTTTTCATTTTCCTTCTGGAAAAATTTCCAAACCACGCTCTTTGGAGCCATTTTCGCAAAAACAAGACGCCTCGATGCATGAGTGATGCGACTTTATACAAAACATCGATTTTCGATGCATCTTTACATCGGCCAAGTAACCATCGGGTACTAAAGTATCGCTGCATCGAAGCAAAACATCGATATTTACGATGTATCGATGTAAAAGTCGCATCCCTACACCTAAAGTCTTTGCAAACACTAATGATTGGTGTATCTCGGTGGTCAAACATGTGAAACATGTTTTGAAACATTACAGGTAAGCAGAGAAAGACGTGTGAAGAAAGGAGACGGTTGATTGTTGAATGTTTCAGAAACAATCTTACTTCCCTTTCTTTCTCATGCATTCAAATGGGATGTTTTCGAAACATGGAACATACGTGTGACACTGCACTATCTTCTCAGACCTTAAACATTGGAGTAAAATAATATTAAGACAAATATAGACAAAATGCTATTGTGGCATATTTTTGTGCAGGTAACTTAAATTTTCACTAAAGTGCTAGAGCAGCTAAGCAAATTATACTTTAATAGGTGTTTTTTGTTATTTTTTATAATATGGAAACTTAATATAAATACTTAATTTTTTTATATTGCCAGTGCCGGATTAAGGTAGGGCTAGCTGGGGCTATAGCCCCGGGCCCCAACTGGTAACGGGCCCCGAGCGTCCAAATAAAATATGATCAAAATATTTAAAAAAAAATTTTTCCCGTAAAATCGCTTTAAAATTAAAAATGTTATTAAAATAAAAAATTAAATTACATGATATCTTAATAAAATTTTTGACTCTTACCACTTTCAAAATCAAGGGCTCATATATAAATTGTTTCCTTTGTGGTTCATTCCTTTGAAAGAATTTATATTGTTCTAATAAAAATTGACTTTAGCAGCTATTTCTTATTTCAAAAAACTGCACCAAATATAGCAACAGGGGCCCCATCACTATATAAGCCCCGGGCCCCATGACACCCTAATCCGCCGCTGTATATTGCAACTTAAATTTTCTTATATATTCTACGAGCTCGTAAGAAATTAAATAGTTTTCTCAATTTCCATTCTAAATCTTTATTGGTGCAATCAAATTACACAGTTGAACCTTTTTTTCACAATTTGATACTTTTTTATACTCTTTGATACTTTTTAGGTACTATTTTGATACATTATTTTTTAAGACAGTGGCATCACTGTACTTTATTCAAAGGAAAGCGATTAACGCCGCGTGTGTTTCAAAGAAGTCAAGAAGTGAAATAAAATATTTTTAAAAAGAAAAGTGACAAATTGAAATAAGTAAGTATGTCAAGAAAGGGGTTAAGTAGGAGTAGCGTCAAGCGAGCAATTAAAAAAGAAAAACAACGCTGCTTGGAACGATTGCGAATGGAGGAACGCGATAAGATCGCAAATGATTTGAGCGGACAAAGTTCCTCGATACATTGCGTTCAAAGCGGAGATTCTGTTGGCATCTCAATATATAGTACCATCTCGGAGGAAAAATCGCAGGACTTTTCACGAAAACTTGCATCCTGGTACTGTAGGTCAAACTTGTCGCGAAAATATTGCAAAGAGCTTTTGCATATTTTAAGGACAGAGGGGTTGAATGTTCCTTCATGCCCAGATAGCCTTAGGGAAAGAGCTGATAAAATAGTTATAAGAACCGTAGCTCCTGGGTCCTATTGGCATTGCGGGATAAAGAACCAACTGCAAAAAGCTTCCGATCAGTTAGATCAAAATCTTAACGAAATCATCTTAGATATAGGCATAGATGGTTAACCTTTATTTAAAAGTTCCCAACAGGGCCTTTGGCCAATCATTGGACGTGCGGTTAATGTACCCACTTGAGAAAATTTTATTATTGGAACTTATTATGGTAAAAATAAACCTAATAGTGTGGACACTTTTCTGCATGACTTTATAAGTGAGGTACAGAATTTATATGAATCCGGTTTGGAAATAGAGAAACGGAAGCTTAAGTTCTCAATACGAGCATTCGTGTGTGATGCTCCTGCCAGTTCATACATTCGAGGTACAATGGGACATAATTCCTTAAATGGGTGTTCAAAATGTGACCAAACTGGGAAAACAATTGAAAATGTTGTCACTTATAGTACACAGAAAGGAAATCCAATATCCGATTTGGATTTTAAGGAAAGAAACTGCCGAATACTTCATAAGCCGCTTTACAGAAACAGTTCGCTAGAGCTCGAAAGTTTGGGCGTAGGTATGGTGACCCAATTTCCGATCGATTCCATGCACTTAGTGGACTTGGGTGTCACCAAAAAAATCCTCCTTAATATTTGGAAATCACGCGAAATAAAAAAAGATGCCAAAAATGAATTAAGTTATCGTCTGAAATGTTTGCAAAACAACATTCCAAAAGAGTTTTGTAGAAAACCAAGAGGCTTAGAAGAGATTCTAAGGTGGAAAGCAAGCGAATTCAGGCAATTCCTTTTATATACAGGCATAGTAGTTCTTAAAGGCATTGTTTCACCTGATTTCTACTATCACTTCCTTCTTCTACACTCCGCACTGCGGCTGCTCTTGTGTTCAAAATCATTTCAATCCAACACGGAAAACGCTCAAAAATTGCTAGAATACTTTGTTGAACTTTTCCCCACCGTTCACTCCAGCAAAAGTGTGACTTACAATGTTCATAATTTTTTGCATCTCACCGAAAGTGTCAAAGAAATGGGGTTTTTGCACAGTTTTTCTGCGTATAGTTTCGAAAACTACATGCAAAGCTTAAAACGCAAAGTTAAAAAGCCTACAAAAGTTTTGGAGCAATTGCGAAATAAAATTGCCTTTGAATGCTTTAAAAAGAAGACACGTTTCATTGGTTTTAAGAGAGACGGTCTAGGTAAAATTAAAAGCTACACCAGCCCGTTATTCTATTTGTCGTCTAAAGAGCCAGATAACTGCTGTATTTCGGGTGGAAAATGTCTAAAAATTACAGGTTTTTCTGATGATACTGGGGTAAAAATCATTGGAAGTATTGTTGAATCTCAAGTAGAATTTTATTCCGTTCCAGTCAATTCAAAAACCGATTTAGATATTTTCTTAACAAATGGAATCACAAAAAGAGAGGAAGAGATCTTTAGCATAGAAAAAATAGATCATAAGTACATGTGTTTGCCAACAGAAAACGGACACGTTTTAATTCCAATACTGCATACAATAGAAAATAATTAACCCATTTTATTTTTCCATATATTTGCTGAGAGATGGATTTACAAAACAATAGCATGATTCGGAAACGAAAGTTCGCAAGCGACTGCAATGAGAACAACCCACCCAAAAAAGTCGTGCAATTAGAAATAGACGAAACAAAAGAATTATTGAACGCAATATTGGAACCGAAAATGAATTCCTTAACACGTAAGTTAATGCTTTTCTTTTTCTAAATTTTTTATTAAGGTACTTTGGCTTTTTTCTAATAGAATTCATCGAAAACCAGAATAAGATCATCACTGAATTACTGGCTGAAAATTCAGCAATGTTAAAGAAGATGCTATCCACAGACCAAGACGTTACAAAGATCGCAGCAAAATTTCCAATATCTTCAATCGAGGAACTGAATGAAATTGAAAGAAACCTTACCGAAAATGTAATTATACAATATGTAAGTTCATTTTAACATTGCAATGTCAAGATTTTGTAAAAAAAATTGTTTGCGATTTTGAAAGGTTACTGCTATTCGAAGAATTTTATCTGGCAATGACCTTGCCAAGTGCTTTGGAAAGCTTTTTTCGAAGGAAATATTCCTAAATTTTAATTATGATGGTATTAAAGATAAGGCCGCCTTCAAAAACTTTACTCGTGTGAACGATTTATTGTTCCGTAAGTTTTATTTTATTTTATATTGAACTTATTATTAAAATTCTGATTATAATTCTTCTATAGGTGCCATGGACCAAGGAGACACATCAATTAAGGACTTCCATTCTCAAATAAGAAGAGGTTTCAAATTGTGCAAAAATGCACATTTTAAAAACGTCTGTCTACAAAACAAGGTTATTTTAAAAACCAGCGGGGATTGATTAATGCGCGGGAAATTTTGTTTCTATAAGTCTGAAGTCATTGATATTTTTTTGACTGCTTTTTATACTTGTTGCACTTAAACTCATTGATGAGAAACGTTTTTTTTTTAAATTAGAATAAGCCTGAAGTCATTGATTTTTTTTTTTGTTATTTTTTTAGTACTTATTACATATTGCATCTTATAAGTCTGAAATCATTCATCTTTTTTTGACTGAATAAGCTTGAAGTTTTGTTAATACACATTGCATTTTATATAGTAAGTCTTAAGTCATTGCGTATGTATATATATATGAAGTTAATACTCTTTTTTGTTAATTTTGTTTTGTTAAGTTCCATTAAAACTCATTTTAAGTCATTATTACACATTAATGGTAATATGCTGTGTTAAAACTGTAATATCAACTTTTTCACGAACTATAAATAAACTATTTCTTTAAAGAACATTTCTTCATGCATTCTTCAATTCATTCCTGGTCATTGGTGGTGCGAGTCAGAAATAGAACTGATTCAACATTCATTCTAGGTAGTGCAACAGGATCCGCTTTACATTGCTAGTGTACTTAAGGTAATGCGTTCTTTCATTTAGATTGCGTTGATGCGGATAAAATTCAGGTATTCCATGATTTTACGTATCAATGTAATGCTGCTTAGGAAGTAAGGGTAATCCAGCAATAATGCGTAAATTTATCAATGACTGTGTTGATTACAGGTAATGCAGCGGGAGTCCTTACCCCTTGCCACCAATGTCATTCAATGTTAAATGTAATGCATATTTTATTAACAAAAGAATCGAGAGAATCATCGAATGACATTATTCGGCATGGATGAAGCATCGATGCTGGATGCCTTCTATTCGCTGCTGGGATACGATCATGCTCAAGATTAGATCGTATTTACAAAGAGACAATTATTCGGTGTGAAGCTCTTTGGAAAATGACAAATTCACGAAAAAAACGGGAAAGCTTATTAAATGTTTTGGGTGAGGCACTGAAAAGGCCAATTGTAACACGCTGGAACTCCCAGTACGATTGTTTGAATCAAAATTTTAAACTAAGGGAGAAGCTTCACAATATTCAAGTGAATAATAACATAGATGAAATTCATTTCAATTTTTTATATGAATATTTGCGGTGTAATCAGCCTTTAGCAGATGCGATCGATATTCTGCAGGGTGAAAAAAATTGCCATTTCGGATATTTGCTCCCCACACTAATATCAATTTGAAATAAGTTGAGGAACATTAAGAAGGACAACATGCGTTGGTGTTCACCTCTCATCGATGCTTTGATTGAAAGTTTAAACGTGAGGTTTAAAAAATTCTGGGATGTTGAAGACGAAGGGCGAATCGCAGCCGTAGCAGCAGCTTCTCATCCGAAGTTCAAGCTTAAATGGATTAATTGTTTAACGCCATCAGCTCAAAACAATACAATGACAGCTCTCAAGGAAGCTCTATCACGAGCGAAAGTGTTGAACAATGAGGCACAAACTGAAAAGGGGTCCGATAGTTTTTTCGATTTTTCGCCTGAGGAGTTCCTAGCTGAATCTGCTGCAGTCTTCGGCACCAATGCAGACGAAGCAGATTTTCAAAACTTTATTGCGGACAAAAGAAGTGATTTTGAGCTTTTAAACGCATATCCATCTATAAAAGCGACTTTTTTAAAGTTCAATACGCCACTTCCATCTTCGGCAGCAGTAGAACGGTTATTCAGTTTTGCTACTATGTGCAATTTGCCAAAATTCAACCGATTGCTTGATGAAAACTTTGAGATACGCGTTTTGAGAAAATGCAACTCATCTCCTAAAACTAATGGGTAGATGAAAGCTTCACTATTCTCATCATCCTCAAGCAAGCCTGTATTGTAAAAAAAAATTGGCAATCTTTGTTGGTTGTATTAATAAAAAATATTAGAAAGTTTTTTGCAGTTTTTCTTTTTGCACTTGTCTAAGAGGTACCGCTTTACTGAGTTATAGATCTTTAAGTAGGTGTATTTTTCAGTGCATTATGAAATATTCTGGTTTTAAAGCAGACAATCGGACAGATCAAAAGATGGACGAACATAATATAATAGAGTCTTCTGGTGTCTCTGATAATTTTTACACAATTTTCTATGTCCTATATCAACTATTGAGTCAAGCCACGTCAAGTGAGCACCCTTTTTTCAACATTGTGATGAAATAATGTTTTAATATTTTATATTAGTTGTATTTATAGCCAAATAGAATTCTGAAAGAGGATTTTAAAAAAAATTTGTTGTAACTGTACTTTTTTGGCATTCAAACTTTTCATTTTTCTATTAGAAATGTAAATTCCTATATTTTCAAACTGTTGTTGCGTGGAAAGTGTTTGATGAAACTAAATATAATTTTGCATCCAAGTTGGGAGAAGGTTATATTTTGAAAATAAAATTACAAAAACAACAACAAATTTTTTTCCTACTTTCTACGAAGCATTAAAAAATACATATCAAAATTTGCAGCTCTTCTGCATAACAAATTTTTTTCATTTATTTTTTATAAATTGCACTCAATATCTCTTTTTATGAATCTAAAAAAAAATTTCACCGATCAGCTGTAGTTTCTACGCAATAAATGTTTTTCGAACCTCTCGCAGTGCTAAACCAGTGCTTAACCATAGCACAGTACTTATAGTTAAAGCACAATTACAACCACTTGGACCTTTTTGATTTTTTTTTATTTTTTTCGAATTTTAGCTGCAGGTGTTAAGAATATATCATGTAAGTTTGAAAATGGGATCTCTATTAGTTTAGGAGGTACAAAGCATTGAACATGCGTACCCAGCAATTTTCCCTCAGTAACAACGAAGCGAGCGCATTATATGCAAGGTTCAAAACGGAACGAAAAAGCTGTGCTTGTCAAAAATGCGCTCACTTCGATTTTACTGAGGGAAAATTGTTGGGTACGCATGTTCAATGCTTTGTACCTCCTAAACTAATAGAGATCCCATTTTCAAACTTACATGATATATTCTTAACACCTGCAGCTAAAATTCGAAAAAAATAAAAAAAAATCAAAAAGGTCCAAGTGGTTGTAATTGTGCTTTAACTATAAGTACTGTGCTATGGTTAAGCACTGGTTTAGCACTGCGAGAGGTTCGAAAAACATTTATTGCGTAGAAACTACAGCTGATCGGTGAAATTTTTTTTTAGATTCATAAAAAGAGATATTGAGTGCAATTTATAAAAAATAAATGAAAAAAATTTGTTATGCAGAAGAGCTGCAAATTTTGATATGTATTTTTTAATGCTTCGTAGAAAGTAGGAAAAAAATTTGTTGTTGTTTTTGTAATTTTATTTTCAAAATATAACCTTCTCCCAACTTGGATGCAAAATTATATTTAGTTTCATCAAACACTTTCCACGCAACAACAGTTTGAAAATATAGGAATTTACATTTCTAATAGAAAAATGAAAAGTTTGAATGCCAAAAAAGTACAGTTACAACAAATTTTTTTTAAAATCCTCTTTCAGAATTCTATTTGGCTATAAATACAACTAATATAAAATATTAAAACATTATTTCATCACAATGTTGAAAAAAGGGTGCTCACTTGACGTGGCTTGACTCATTACAGAATAAATCCGCAATCTTGCCATTTTGATTACTGATTATTCAAAAAATCTGCAATCTTATTATTCTAATTATAAGTATCTTATTATTCATAATTCTTAAAATGTGATTAATAAATATCCAGCAATCCATAATTTTAACATATAAATTTCGGATTTTTCAAAAAATCACATTTTTAATTTTTTAAATATTTTCATAGAATCAATCCAAATTTTTAGAATCTAAAATACGGATTGTTCATTATTTGGGAATTTTATATTTTCAATTTTTATTTTTTTTTATTCAGAATCAAGAATTTTGAAGTGTGGAGTGGATAATAATCAAAAAATCAAAAAATTAAATTTTTTTTGCCGATCCCTGCATTGAACATGTTCGATCGAGAAGTGTTCAGTTCACACAGAAAATTTTCATGTTCATAAAAGATTCTATTTTGAACACAGTGTTCTTTACGTGTTCAATGTTCAGACGTTTTCATATTCAATTCATGTTCATGTTCAGCTCAAACTGAATATTTTGAAAATTGAACATTGTGTATGCTTGGGTTTTTTCTAAAAACTTTTTTGCGTTCAGACGTGTTCAAAGTTTTTCAAAATCATTATATGGGTCATTCTTTTACAAACCGAACACATTTTTGGACTGAATATCCCCGATTGCTCCAAAAAGTTTTTTACAGTTTCTACAAATGAAGCTATTCAGTATGCAGTACAAAATTTTTCTCGAAATGCATTATTCACGGAAGACCGTTACTTTAAAGTTGCTGAAAATCTGATTTTTTTTTAAATTATCTGCTTTTAAAAACCTTATATCTCCTGTTCCACTTAGCCGATTTGACTCGGGTTTTCACCTCTTGATAGATAATTTTATGCGCTTTAAATCTGCGTTCATGTTTTTGGCATATGTTTTATAAAACACATAGAAAAATGCAGTTGAATTTTTAAAATTCACTTTTGGAGCAGGCGCCCCAAAAATAACATATTTTTTCCAACACCATTGTGTGCGCCATAACTTTTTCCTTAATATAAACTTTTTTCTAGAATAGCGTTTTTTGTTATTTGAAAGTTATTAACCATTTTATAATGTGAAATCTGTAGTTCCTTAAAAAATATTCGAAGAAAATTTCATTATTTTTAAATCTCGCAATCGAGGTGGCTATGTACTTTTATTTAGGGAGTTATACTTGTTATTTCAAATCATACAAGCCTGTTTCCTGCTTTAAATTAACGTTTGCAAATAACGCGAAATCTTTGTACACCTGCCTATCTACTTATTATACTTTTGATGAATTAATTAGATATAAAGTACGCGTAATTAATTTTTGATCTTTTTATTGTATGACTTTAAATACAGTGGCATAGGAATCGTTTTGCAGAGAAAACTCCTTGGCTTGAACTTTATTTATACTAATAGGATGTATGTATGACTTTAAATACAGTGGCATAGGAATCGTTTTGCAGAGAAAACTCCTTGGCTTGAACTTTATTTATACCAATAGGAATGTAACAATGAAACTTCATCGTCCCTTTTACCGGTTTTGCATTTTTGAACCTCGATTCGAGTTTTCGTTCTGCCTCGTGGTATTCTTCATTCGAAACATATTTTGACCTTATATTAGGGAGCGACTCTGTTGCCCATAAGAATAACTGTTTGGGCGTTTGAATGGGCTAAGTGTAACAGGAGATATAAGGTTTTTAAAAGCAGATAATTAAAAAAAAAATCAGATTTTCAGCAATTTGAAAGTAACGGTCTTCCGTGAATAATGCATTTCGAGAAAAATTTTGCACTACATGTTGAATAGTTTCATGTCTAGAAGCTGTACCAAAAAATTTGCGCAATTCGAAAGACCTAATTTCATTTTTTCCCTTTTTTGTTCGGTTTATAAAAGAATGCCCCATATTATATATATTATTAATAAACAAGTAAGGGTGTTATAGTCAGGCGAGCCTGACAATAGAATACCCGACACAGACACTTATGTTCAAATAATTTTTAATATCAGGAGTTGTTTAAGGCCATTAGGGGCCCCATATACCGACTTTTGTTTAATTTCTTTATAAAAACCGCCCATTTGCCACGCCCAATTTTTCAATTTTTTTGGGATTCTAATCGGACCCCTATATATACGCTTAAATTCTAAGTTTCATTGAAATATTTCAATAAAGTCCGCTTTTGAGGCATTTTTGTGACAGACCCTAGTACTAGAGGTACCCTTAATAATGGTTCTATCGAAGGGAGGACGTTACTGGCTATCAAGGAAGCATACGTGCCAACTTTCGTTCAAGTCCCATTTGTATTTCGGGTGTAGGAGACAATTTTCGAAAAACGCCCTTATGCCACGCCCACTTTTCAAATTTTTTGAAATCATATTACTTGCGTTTAAACATGTTCAAATACCAAGTTTCATCAAAATATCTTGAAAAACTCAGGTTTTAGAGCAGTTTTTGTGATTTTCATAACAGACCCTAGTACTGGAGGTACCCCTAAAAATGGTCCGATCGGGTCCATTCTCGAACTTGTTCTTACTCATGTTCCCGTGAGCACGCATACCAAATTTTGTCAAGATAGCTCAACTCCTTCGATAAGATAACTGTATACAGACAGACAGACAGACAGACAGACGGACAGACAGACAGACGGACATGTCTAAATCGAATCTCCTGGTGACGCTGATCATTTCTATATACATTTTGTATGGTCTATCTCGACTGGTTCTGGGTGTTACACACAACCCAACAAACGCAATATACCCTCGACACAGAGTGTGTCGGGTATAATAATGAGCAAGAGGAATCGGTCGAAAATTTCGCGAAATTCCCCAACCCTTAATTTTCACTATTTTGGATTGTGTATTTAGCAACCAAACATAGTCCTCTCTTCCGGTTAAAAGATGGTGATGGCCATCATTCGCGAAATTGCCCAAACTCTAATTTTTACTCTTTTGGACTGTTTATTTCGCTAGCGAAAATAGTCCTCTCCTAGTATTCCGGGAGGGTGTGATGGAGATGGTGCGGTAGAAGATGATGGACAGAGTGAGGGAGAGAGAATGGCAGAGAAGGCTTTAATTTGCTTAACATGGCTTTAAGCAGACTTTAAGTTATTGGCTTTTGACACATTACTTTCTGTAAAACATTGTGTATTTTATGTAATATATTTTTAATAAACATTTTTTAATACATTTTTTTTATTCAGTAAAGAATACTTTCTGTTCGAGCTGAACATGAACATGAATTGAACATGAAAACGTCTGAACATTGAACACGTAAAGCACACTGTGTTCAAAATAGAATCTTGTATGAACATGAACATTTGCTTTGTTAACTGAACACTTCTCGATCGCACATGTTCAATGTATAAGATTTTCGAATCATAATCATGCGCATTGTGTGTCATGTGTTTTATCAGAATACTTTGCTCATGAGCATAGAGCATCCCTGCAGAAATGAAGCGGTTAATTTCCTAAAAAGGACTGACCTTTAACCAGTCCCACATCGACCGGTCAAAATAGGACTCTTTCTTATAGCGAAATCGGTTAGCCGGCGGTCAGTCCCCCAAACGACACTCATATTAACTTAGAAAATTTTTGTGAATTCCATACAAAAATAATAGCAACTTATTCGAAGCATGCGAGAGAGGATGCTGTTTCAATTCTTTATATTCTTTATTTTCGTTTCTTCTATGGACTTACATGGAATATTGTCTTTAAGTGAGTCACAGCCAGTGGTAGCTCAGAGGATAGCGTGCAAGCTTACTAATCAAAATTCCGCAGGTTTGCTTCTTCAAATCCCGTGCCCATCAAAAAATTATTCGAAAAAAGATGTTCAAATAGAATTCTATAAATATACACGCGAAGGGAGAGGGAGGCACATTTACTACGCAAGGCTCTCGAATTTTTTTGACTCCATAAATAAAAACTTTCAAAAGAGACAGAGAGAAAAAGAGAGAAAAATTGGGCGCACCGCTTTATACACTTTTGTTGCTATTATGAATATGTCTATAAATAGAAACATTCAAAAGAGCAACAGAGAAAAAGAGAGAGAGAGATTGATGTGACGCTCTCAACAAAAAATCAAATTTTCGAATATTCTTTCGAATGACCCTTATGGGACACACCTACGGTCAGTCCCTCAGCGGACCGGTCCCTCCCCTAGGACAGGCCCATGTTAAAAAGGTCAGTTGAATACATTAGAAGTGGAATTAAGAGGGGACTAGTAGTGGTAACATGAGGGACTGACCGAAGGCTACACTTGGGTCAGTCCATATTTCTGCAGGGATTTTACTGTGAACACGGACATTTTGATTTTGAACATGAGTGTTCAAATACGAACCCTGGTTTTCTTTAAAGAGCATTCAACAGCAATGTGGCCAAATTTGTTGCAAATAAAACACTTGACACCTTTTTCTTTATTTTTGCTTTCATTTGACTTGTGCCCCTTTCGCCGCAGTTATAGCATTTTATTTCCCGTTTTTCTCCTTAGTTGTTTTCATCAACTTTTTTTGAGTCTGCCTTCTTACTCATTTCGGGTTTTGGCTTCCTATTCATGGATTCGTTGTCTTTGAGCTTTTGTTTGAATTGCTTCAGATTTCTGGCACCATATAAAATTGTTTTGTTAACGATAGAGTCATCAATGCCATCTATAACGTATTCCATTAAAGCCAAATCTTCTACATTGCTTCTCGAGGCGACTTCTCTCATTTTTAAATAATATTCCTGCACACCTTCGTTCTTTTCTTTTTTCCGGTCTCTCAAAATTCTATGCAATTGAGCACTATTTGTTTGCGAATCAAATTCTTCGAGAAGGGCTCGCTTGAGTTTTCTATACGATGTTATTCCTCCTTCGCTCGCAATAAACAGTTTTGCTAGCCTCTTTAATGACTTCTCGTAAATAAAAATTTCTGAAAATCGTCCCAATGCATGACTTCAGCAGTTTCCTCGAAATCTGATATCCATTTTCGGACCGATAAATTGTTTTTCCCGTCAAAAGTTTTCACATAATCTTCGATGTCGTGGAAATTGAATACAAATCATACAATACTACAAGCGACACTTCGTAAAACGTCATTAGACGGGTGAGTGGAGCTGGTACAAACCGACTTTGCCCATTCATAATCCGACTTTCAACACAGTCAATACAGTCACATAAAACAAACCGACTTTCAACACGATTTGTGTATAGACGAACTAATACATCGACATTACAATCTGACTTTGACCGCGCCAGAGCTCAAAACATATGGTTGTGTCAATAGTGCTGTAGTTTTCAAAATCTCGAACTAAGTGGCATGTCTATGTTGAAGTACAGCGAAAAGGCTGTTGGGAGTTTTTTATGAGATTCTATGAAAACTCCCTTATACTTCTGTGCTTTACGTTTTTCAATTTTTCACTACACTTCAACATGTGATCGTTTGAAAACTAGTAGACCGATCGAGGTCAATTTTAAAACTTTAGATTGGGAAAGGTATCCTTTATTCTTGAATAGCCAAATTTTTTGATATTTTGTTGTTGTAGTAGTTTTTGTTGGCATTTTCCTTAGAAGAAAGCAATAAATTGTTATATGTTTCGTAGTTTGCACGTACTTTTTGAACAAACTAAGTAACCAGTAAGTGTGAAAATTTTCCAAGTGATCGATGGAATTAGTATTAACTGAGAAACATACAAAAATTGTTTTATTTTTATAGATATCTATTTTTTTGAAATTATTTTTTATAACATGTCCCAACCCGCCATTAAACGATGCCTTTACAGCCATAAGGTTATCAAAAACCTGTGAGATCTATGTTTTGGAGTCCTTGACTATTCTCCCAATGCGCCATCTACTAACATTTATAATTTTTCCCGTTTGCCACCTATTTAATCTAAATCGTTAGTAAATTTTTCCAAACGAGCAAAACTGACCACATGTGGGTCTGGTAGCATGTTTGCTGTTCTCTCTTTTCCTACAACCTTTACTTCGTTTTCGTCTCACTATTTATATTCCAAAATAATTAATGTACATATACCGAAAATTTCACGAGGATATCTTTGTTAACACCGGAGATATAAAGAGAAAACAATTGAAGAACCCAACATTTGGTCACTTTTGCTCGCCACTGTATATTATTCCATAATATATAAAATTTGAGATTAGTTTAATGATGACAAAATGATTACAAAAAAACAGATTTTAGTAATTAAGCATTTTGTTTGATGTTTTTAATTGTTGTAAACAATCTTAAGTGATTTTCCTTAACAGTACTACCAGATACTTGCAGAACCAGCATTTGCGGGGTACTCATTGATATTTAACACCAAAAACATATTTACAAAACAAAACAAAAACCGATTCGTAAAGATATTTTGTGCTTGAAGACGAAGAAAAAAATAAAAAAGTTAAGATGCCACGTAAAGTATGCGTAATGGGTTGCAGTTCTTCAACCGCTTTGCATGGGTTCCCCCTTTCAGGAACTGATACGGTTTGGTAAGATAAAAAAAAATGAAAGAATCAGACTTCCTAATCAGAAGGGCTGTACTATTTCTGTGGCAATTATTACTGCTTAAGTTGACTCAATCTCAAATTTAAACCATTAATTTCCACTTAAGAGGACGCATGTGAATCCATGGTGTCTCGATGTAATGGAAAAACGTTTTCGGAAAAGAATTCAGACATGTATAACAATAAAAAATGTCGACTTAAGCAGTTGTTCCGTTTTGCCACAAAAAATTATATGTTAATTGTTTTATTCGCTTCTTTGCAACACGATGACCATTTGGATTTGCTCATGGATTGCTGATGGAGCCAACTCTGAAATGTGTTTGATTATTCTAATAAGTAGATGCATGATCTATGTTTACGCTTGTCGTAGGAAGATAATAAAACTTCTTCTGACTTCTGCATAAGTCAAATTCCTGTTGGTACTATTTGTCGTATTTATTGAAGTAGAGGTGTGCATATATTTACAAAGCAAGCCCTTTGTGGGGTTTAAAATCACATAAGAAAATCTAGTGTATAGATTAAGCTAAGAAAATCAAATAAATATGAGTTATTTGAACGAAATGAACGCAAAAACATATTTTTAATTGAATAATGAGAAAGGTAAGAACATTTTACAGGTACTTAAATGGAAAAAGAAAAAGCGGGCTTAAAACACACTACACAAAGCATTGTTGCATGTGTAGAACCGTATTGATTTTTTGTGTTTTTTGTTTTAAAGTTTTTTTTTTTTTTTTTTTTTTTAAATTCTCGGAGAAATATCGGGCAGCAGAAGAAGAACAGAAAGACCACGTCAAACCTGGAAGAAGAATAGGAAGAGGCGTAGGAAGAAACCGACAAAAAAGAAGAATAGCAAGATTAGAGGAATCCGAAGGATAAGAGTGGGAAGGAGCAGAAGAAGAGAAGAACCGGAAGACCACGTTCAACATGGAAAAAGATTAGGGAAGAAAATAGTTGTTTGGTTCCTCGCAGTCTGCGGTAGGCAGAGTTCCATAAGTACACAGAGCTTGGTTGATTTTTGTTGAGTTGAAAGTTTAAAAATTTTTGGAATTTAAGATTTTCAATTCTCAAATTTTACATTTTGAATTTAAAATTTTTAAATTTTATATTTTTTTATGACAATGAAATCAAAACAAAATCGACTTTGAGCTCGACTTGTGTGCTCTACAAGTAAGCAACTATGCTCGCTCGCTGGACTCGTGGAATATCTTGGTGAGTTCGTTCCTTTTAGCACTATTATTATTATTATTTTTCTTCATTACTTTTCTTTATTATTTCTTGATCTACTTATCATTCAATATTTTCGTCGGTCCGTATAAAAATTTATGACATACTCAAGTTTTCTTTGTGGTTTTCGGTAAGGGATAATCGTTACCATAGGTTAAAATGTATCCCATTAAGATCGACGTCAGTAAGATCTTATTTACGGCATACTGACACTGCTTTCTGAATCTGTTTTGGTTGATTATGGGCTCGTGGGTACAGTATTCCAAGACCTTATTATGCAAGAGTGATATCTTACAGAAACAGCTCTTGGGTTAATATTGTGCTCATGTCCGTCCCGTTAAAACTTGGCAAATCTCGAAGTACGTTCAAAATTCGTCGCCATTAAGTTGGTAGTGTAGGTTAAGTTGACTTCGTCCTTATTAGCACCTGATCTGGCTCTGAGCACATTTCCCCATAAGGGTATGTGCCAACCCTCGCATGGCCTCCCTGCATTTGCATAGATAACCATGGGATCGTTTTAAAGGTGACTACACACTCGAACAGAGATAGCGGCTTCGAGTTGGGACCCAATTAATTACATAATGAACACTAACTTAACGAACAGTGACAGGCCAAGTGACAGGCCGACTGTAAATAATACCACAAACCGTCACAACTCAATCGACCCCTCCTTGTTGTTCTAACAAAATTCGAGTAGCGAGCCTGAATATTGGCTCCTTAACCGGTAGATCAAGTGAACTCGCGCTGTTTAAAAAAAAGAAAAATCGATATCTGTGCACTTCAGGAAACCCGATGGAGTGGAGCACAAGCACGTAACATTATTGCAGGTTATAAGTTATTTTATTATGTAGTCACGAAAACTCGTTACGGTGTTGGTATTGTAATCTCTGAGCGATTTCGCGATACGGTAGTTGAAGTTAAAAGACTAGATGATTACCTGATAAAAATTTTACTTATTTCGAACGGAAGGAAAATTCACTTTTGCAGTGCTTACGCTCCACAGCCTGGTTGTCCGGAACAACATAAGGATTCTTTTTGGGAGCTCCTTGATGAAGTTATCCTTGATGTCCCACAGGAGGATTTCTTGATTATTGCTGGTGATCTTAATGGCCATGTCGGAAGCACCTCAGAGGGCCACTCTTGCCATGGAGGACAGGGCTACGGAACTAAGAACAATGCTGACGATCGAATCCTTGCATTCGCTGACTCCCATAACCTTGTTGTCTGCAATACTTGGCGTAAGAAACGCGTTTCACATATTTTAACGTACTACAGTGGCACCACAAAGTCTCAGATAAATTTCATGCTTATTCGCGGTCGAGATCTAAGTACGCTACTTGACATAAAAGCAGTACCGTTTGAGACTATTGCTTCACAACACCGCCCTGTTGTATGTGCCATTCGTGTTGATCCACCAAGAAAAAATAGACATCTTGAAAATGGTCCTGAGAGAATCAAATGGTGGAAATTTGGAGAATGGCAAGATGAAATTAGATCAAAGATTTCTCTACCTCCCATCACATCTGTTGGGTATCTTGGAATATAGGTATAAAACACATCCAAAGCGTTAGACGTTTTTTTTTATTTTTTTTTTTTTTTTATAAATAAACGCCTATTTTCAAGGGCAGCACTCAGACTTCCAATTTGTCCATTGTACTGACCCAAGATGGCATATTCTTTACAGGGTCTTCCCAGTTCTATGAATGAACCTTAGAAGATTCCTGAAAGATAAGGAAAGAGCATTCTTTCCGTATATGTCACACGTACCGAATGCCATCAGTCTGCTTCGTGAGAATGCCGGGCAGTCGAACAAATAATGTTCAGCCGTTTCCTCATCCTCCTCTCCGCAGCACAGGCAGTTAGCATTTTCGGTGACTCCTATCACCTTGAGGTGCTTTGCAAAAGCGCCATGCCCTGTGATTGCATTAACCAGAAGTCTGCAGTCTCCCCTAGGTAGGGACAGCAGAAATTTGGCAGATTTGCTACACAAAGATGGCAACATTTGTTTCGAGAACCTACACGTAGAAACATTTTGCCATTGCTGTGAACAGGTTAGGAAAACTCCTATGACTGGTTCCGGACCAAGAAAAGGTGTATCAGATGCAAGTTTGGCTAGCTTAGCAGCTTCCTCGTTGCCTTCAACACCGGAGTGTCCTCTCACCCATCTGAGCTGCACAGAGTTGAATTTACTGACGTAATTAACTCTATTTTTGCACTGTTTCACTAGATTTGCCGAGACAGCAGGGTAAAGCATTACCAGTAGCGCAGCCTGACTGTCACTAAAGACATAGATGCTTCTACCCCGCCATCTTTTATCAACTACATGATCCATTGCTTTAAGGATAGCAAAAACCTCAGCTTGAAACACTGTCGCTTTGCTCCCAAGTGGAAAAAAGAGTTTCTGTTCCTCCTCTTCCCTTAAAAATACTCCTGCTCCAGAACCTAGTTCCGTTTTTGAGCCGTCAGTATAAATGCAACTTGCGTTAACCAGAAGATCTGAAACATCTTCAGCTTCATCCAGTTTAACTTCAAAGTTGCGTTTCAAGATCAGGGTGGTAGTGATCGCGTCAGACGGCATATGCATTGTGTTTGTATCAATGCCCGCTCCCCCCGCTACATCACTCACGTCCCACCCTGTTCTTATCCAGTAACCATTGCGCTTTAATCTACAGACTGCCTTGATGGCTTCTCCTTTGATAAAGACATCAAGTGGTTCCAGATTTAACAAGGCGTCGAGAGCTGGCCCAGGTGTTGTGGTGAAGCACCAGTACAACCTAGATTCACAGCCCTTTGAAGTTTGGCAAGCGCCGCAACAGAGGATTTCCGTTTCATTGCGCTCCACCAAATCACCGACGCATACGATATCATGGGTCTGATCAGCACTTTGTAATTCCAAAGAACTTTACCCGGCGACAGACCCCATGTTTTGCCAAATACCTTCTGACACTTCCAAAAAGCTGATAGCGCCTTTGAGATTTTGACCTGTAAATGCCTTCTCCACAGAAGCTTGGTATCTAGAATGACTTCCAGATATTTGACTTCCGTTGAGAGTGCAATATCAACTCCCCTTAGCATTGGAAGAGTCAGTCCGTCCATCCTTCTTCTTCTAGTAAAGAGAACTACACTAGTCTTAGAAGGATTTACGGAAAGCCCATTACTAATGCACCAGGCGTCTATACGATCTAGTGTCGCTTGCATTTTTCTGCTAACGTCACGAAGCGATGATCCACTGATCAGTACAGCAACATCATCCGCGTAAGCTTGTGCGTAAATACCAGAGCAGTTTAGCGCGCATAGCAGACAGTCGACCTGAATACACCATAGCAGAGGTGAGAGAACGCCACCTTGTGGACATCCTCTATTCACCCCTGATACGACATATTTATCGCAGTCTGCTTGCATCACCAACGTCCTATGTGACAGAAGAGACCTGATCCAGTCAACTATCACCTTATCTACGCCAAAAGCTGCAGTTGCCCTGCACATTCCATCGAATGTTGCATTATCCAAGGCACCCTCAATGTCAACAAAAATACCTGCAGCGTATTCTCTCTTATCGAACGCCCTCTCAACTCTAGAGACGAGTTGATGTAGGGCAGTTTCACAAGATTTTCCGCGCTGGTACGCGTGTTGACATGGTGACAGAGGCTGCCTCGAAAGAACCTTCTCCCGAATGTGCAGCTCAACTATCCTTTCGAGACTCTTTAGCATAAAAGACATCATGCTTATAGGTCTGAAACTTTTTGGCAGAAAGTAATCGTCTCTACCAACCTTTGGTATAAACGTCACTTTGACTGTCCTCCATTGGGTAGGTATGTATGCTCTTGCCACGCATGCCACAAAAATCTTTTTCATGACAGGCAGCAGCATCTCAATTCCTTCCCTGATCATAATTGGTAGGATTCCATCTGGCCCCGGCGATTTATAGGGGTCAAAGGATGCAGCCGCATACCTTATGACCTCTTTCGTCACCAGCTGCCTCGCAATCCTCCAATTATGCTTATCTATGTGCGGCCTGACATAGTCACACTCAATTGGACCAGGGTGGTCGCACACCAGTGTTGGATTTCCCGGAAAGTGAGTCGCGAGCAGCTCCATATAAGCTTCTTCGTTCGACTCAGTTACCGATCCATCCTCCCTTCTCAGTGTATCCAGCTTGACCGAATGATCCTGCTTTAAAAACTTGACCATTCTGTTGGATTCACTGACGGATTCAATTCCGCTGCAAAAACTTTTAAAAGCTTCAATTTTCGCTTTGCGAACTGCGCTTTTATACTCTTTTTGCTTGGAACTTTAAAGATTCCAGGGCCCCTCAGACCTTAACTTCAAGGCCTTCTTGAGGAGTCTCCTGGATTCATTCGTAAGCTTTTGTAGATTACCATTCCACCAGCGAACCGATTTTCTACTAGGCCCCGCTTGAAGTGGACAAGCACGATAAAAGCTGGCTGTAAGACTGCAGTGAAGTTGCTCCACTGCAGCATCAATACTCCGCTCTTTCCGTTTACTTAGCGGACCAAAGGTACAGTTCCTTAGTTCAGACCTGTACCTTTCCCAGTCCGCTTTCCTAGGGTTTCTCCTTGGCACCGGGTCCATAACCCTTGCCCCAAGAGTGAACTCTATGTATCTGTGGTCAGATAGGCTATCCTCATCCAACACTTTCCAGTTACTGATCAAATCTTCCACCTTAAAAGAGAGCGTTAGACGTACTGTATTGGGAAAAACAAAACCAGACAGAAAACAGATAGATAAGGAGACCTGGCTTTGGACTGATGAAGTCCGATCGAAAGTCGATGAAAAGAAGAAACTCTATCATCTGTTTATACGGAATAGAACATCCGAAAACTGGCAAAAGTACGTCGATGCCAGAAAGGCATGTAAAAGAACAGTGGCATGCACCAGAGCTGCACACTTTGAAGAGCTCTATGATCGCCTTAGTACACGTGATGGGGAAAAATTTATCTATCGTTATCTATCGTCAACGATGAAAATGGCCATCTAATTTTATATCGCAAGGATTGGCGTGAGCGCTGGCGAAACTATTCTGAAAATATTTCCACAGAAGAATTCCCACACCCACCTATACCAACTATAGAAGCGATATCTAGTCCCATTCAAAGAACCACTTTAAACGAAGTTTATGAGGCCATAAGTAAAATGAAAACTGGTAAGGCTACTGGTATAGATGATGTACCAGCTCAGATTTGGAATTCAGGTGACTTCAACTCTTGGTTACTGGAATTATTTAACCGAATAGTAACAGAAAAGAGAGATCCCTCAGACTGGCTAATGAGCACAACCGTACCCATATGGAAAAAGAAAGGTAGCCCAGCAGATTGTTCAAATTATAGGCCGATTCGGCTCTTATCCCACACACTTAGTGTTTGAAAGGGTACTAGATAAACGAATTCGTGAAAAAGTCAGGTTTAAGATAAACCAAGCTGGGTTCGTTTAAAACTGCGGCACCACCGATGCAATTCATGCCGCTCGACTTTTAATGGAAAAACACAAGAAAAACAGGTACCACTTCATATGGCCTTCCTTGATTTAGAAAAGGCATTTGATCGCGTTCCTCATGATCTCATTTGGTATGCTTTGAGAAAACACTTAGTGCCGGAAGAACTTATTATGTGGGTAAAACTTCTGTATGCAAATCCCAAAAGTCGAGTACATTCTGCCGCCGGAATTTCATCTGAATTTTCAAAATCTGTAGGCGTTCACCAAGGATCAGCTCTATCTCCTCGTTTGTTCATATTAGTTATGGATTCAATTACCGAACACCTACAAATATCACCTCCCTGGACGTTACTATATGCAGATGACGTTCTTCTTGCCTCAATCAATAAAAACCACTTACAGCAACAAGTACAAGACTGGCATGATTGATTGTCTATGTTTGGACTACGTTTGAATGTCGGGAAAACAGAATACATTACAACAGACAATTGCGAAGCAGGGACCATCAAAATAAATAACACTGACCTACCAAGGACGGAAAAATCTAAATATCTTGGGCCGACACTTTCTGCTGACGGGACGATCACTCGCGAAGTTACTGAGAGAGTTAACGCCGCTTGGCTTAAGTGGCGTTCAACGACTGGTGTTTTGTGCGATAAAAAGATAAGCGACCGCTTAAAATACAAAATTTTACCGCACAGTCATCAGGCCAGTCGCTCTTTATAGTACCGAATGTCTAACAGCAACGAAAGTAGCAGAAAGAAAGGTTAATGTTATGGAAACAAAGATGCTCCGCTGGATATCCGGACTCACCCGTCTTGATCATGTTCCAACCGTAGACATCCGTAGACGCTATGGAGTTGCGCCAATTATTGGGAAAATGCGAGAAGCAAGGCTACGCTGGTATGGACACGTCTTGAGAGCAAATGACGAGACTTTGGCAAAGAAAGGCTACGCACTGGAAATCCAAGGTTGCAGAAAACGGGGGCGTCCGAAACAGCGCTGGATGGACACAATAAAATGGGACCTAGAGGCTCTAGGACTTACCTCGGATGATGCAACCGACAGAACAAAATGGAGGAACTGGTCGCGTTTTGATGACCCCGGGATAGACCGGGATAGTTAAACACGCAAGAAGAAGAAGAAGTTTTTAAATTTTTATCTTTTTTGTTCTAAGACTTGTTTTTTTTAAATTTAGCCGTCATAAATGGTTTGAAATTCTTGGATTGAAAGGCTGGTTTCCAGAACATATATTCGCCTGCGATAAGCACTTCTCAAACTTGATAAAATCGAAGAAGAGGCTAATCAAAAATGCAGTTCCTGATGCAGAGTCAATTAAAGAAACCGGTGCACAAAAAGATGAAAATGGTAAAGAAGATGAAGATTGTTTTAACTCTAGTGAAGTTTTGGTCGTATACACTTGCTCAGACGGTGAAGATCAAGAAATTTTGAATGTAAATGTAAATATGGTCGATGAGGAAGAGAGTCCAAATTCAGAGAAGAATTTGCAAATAGCTCATCTTAAAAGGAAATTAAGTGAACTTGAAAATGAAAATAAAAATATGAAATTAGAAAATGCCACATTAAAAAGTGCTATCAGCGAAAAGAAAGAATTTGAAAATGAAGTTTTAGATCAAATTTTAAACTCATTTTCGCCTGAGCTTGCAATTACCGTTCGTAATTGTATACTTAATTTGCAAAAACAGTCAAGCGGGAAAAGATATGATAAACAATTAAAATGCTTGGCTTTAAGTGTTTATTTCGTGTCGCCAAAAGCTTATCGTTATTTGCAAATTCCTTTCTCTTGGTCAAACGAGCGAACTTTGCAGAGATTTGTTTGCAATTGGCCTAAAAATCCTGGCTTAACTCGTCAAAATTTGGAAGCATTTGTGTTGCGCACTCGATTTTTGTGTTTTGAACAAAAATTTTTTTCTATATCGTGCGATGAAATGTCCTTAAAAAGGGCACTTAAATTTGACATTAAAATGGATAAAATTGTTGGTTTGGAAGATTTCGGAGACGAAAATCGAACGGCAAGAAATGCAACAAGGGTACTAGTCATTATGGTACAAAGTATATGTGGAGAATTTTGGCGACAACCTTTTGCTTACTTTCCCTCACATGGCCAATGCAACGCAGACGTTGTCAAAAAATATTTGATTGAAGCAATAATTCAATTACAATCTCTTGGTCTTCATCCTTGTCAATTTGTGTGCGATCAGGGCAAAAATTCTGTAAGTTTAAGTAAGAAATTGGGTGTGAGCCTTCCTAGCCCATTTTTTACGGTCAATAATACAAATATTACATTCTTTTTTGACACTCCGCACTTATTGAAGTGTACTAGAAACTGCTTGCGGAACTCCAAAAATATCATCCACTTTGACGGCGCGCGTGTAAGTTGGAACGATATCAAAACGTTTTATGATATTCAGCCCGATTCTAAATATTCCTGCGGATTTTTTCCCCAGCGGATTTTTTTTTCTCGAGAAAATATGCACAACATATGCATATACAGTATGTCAAGAATGAGTTTACACATTGTAATTTAATAAGCTTTCTTTAACTTTGTTGGCAATAAAGACCACTTTTTGTATTGTAACATTTAATTTTTTTAAATTTTTTATTATTATTTACATATTTACAAGGGCTTAGTAAAAAAAACAAGGTGATTCCACTTCAAAACAAAAACAAATGAAGAAAAAACAAAACATATTCAATTTTCGCATTGTCAATAAACTCTTTTCACAAAGCATAAAGTGTATGTTTAAGTTATAAATAAGGGTTAATATCAATTTTTTGTTGTTGTTTTAGTACTTGGTATAGAGACCTTCTGCATCTACAACACATTGCAAGCGTTTTTTCATGGATCCGATCAACTTTTGCATGTCATAATTGGTTGGAATCTTACGCCACTCTTCCAATATGGCAGTTTTAAGGGCTGTTTTGTTTTTGGGTTGCCGTTTGGCGACTTTTTTCTTTAAATACGCCCACAAATTTTCAATAGGGTTGAGGTCCGGACTCTGGGCTGGCGTATCAATGACCTTGCCGCAGTTATAAAGGAGCCATATACGTACCATATGCGCCTTGTGCTTAGGGTCGTTATCTTGATAAAACTTAAAATCAGGTTTATTGTTCCTGATAAACCCAAACTTCGTGGCACTGCTTAATAAATTAGTTTTTAAAATACTCAAATATTGTTGAGCATCCATGGTTGAATCTATAAATGCCAGATTTCCCACTCCTTTGCTCGATATACATCCCCAAATCATGACTGACAATTTTCCAAATTTGACAGTTGGTATTATGTTTTGCCTTTCCAGCGCTGCTAAGGGCTTCCGCCACACTCTGGTCGGCCCATCGTTGTAGTATAACATCATTTTCGTCTCATCGCAAAATATAACGTTGTTCCAATATTCAGCCGGTTGCGCCGCGTACATGCTAGCGAAATAAAATCGCTTTTCTATATTAGCTTCTGACAAAAGGGGTTTTTTGCGTGCTGACCTTGATGTATATTTGGTGCAGAATTTTTCTATCACTTACTAAAACCCCAACAACGAAGATTGGCACCTCATTTGCCAATTTTACAAGGCACAGTTCTGGGATGGATTGTTACTGGCAAGATTGCACCAGTCCCACAAACTAAGGCATTTTGTGGAGTTTATACTGAAGAGGACCAGTCAATGGATGACATGCTGACACGGCTCTGGAAAATGGACGAACTTGATTCTGAAAATCAAACATTATCGGTTGCAGAGCAACAATGTGAAAATCAATTTTGTCAAACAGTACAACGCTCAAGAGAAGGACGTTTCATTGTTCAACTACCATATCAGGAAGAAGCAACAGTCTTAGGGCAGTCGCTACAAATGGCCACAAACCGATTTCTCGCCCTAGAACGAAGGTTAGCTAGAAACCCAGAAGTACAGAAGCAATACGTTGACTTCATGATGGAATATGAAAGGCTTGGACACATGAGCGAAATTGACTCAGAGGATGTACTAACACCACATTACTTTATTCCGCATCACTGTGTTCTACGTCCAAGAAGCAGTTCCACCAAGTTGCGAGTGGTGTTTGACGCATCAGCAAAAACATCATCACAAATCTCATTGAATGACATTTTGTTAAAGGGACCAACGGTACAAAGCACACTATTTTCAATTCTATTGCGATTTAGAATGCCGCGCTTTGTATTTACAACAGATATAGAGAAAATGTACCGCCAGATTCAAGTGCACCCAAAGGATCAGCAACTCCAGTTGATTGTATGGCGGCATGAACCCACTCAAAATATTAAATACTACAGACTTCAGACTGTCACTTACGGTACAAGATCAGCACCATACCTTGCAACAAGATGTCTTAAGCAATTGGCAGTTGAGAACCAGTCTAACTTTCCTCTTGGATCAAAGGCACTCGAGAGGGATTTCTACGTAGATAATGCGTTAAGCGGTTCTGATAGTTTGGTCGAAGCTCGTGAGATCCAACAACAGCTCCAAACTATTCTTGGCGACGCAGGCTTTAAGCTACGAAAATGGTGTGTCAATCACCCACAACTTTTGTGTGAAATCCCCCAAGAAGACAAGGAGATAAATTTGGAACTTTCATCCGACATCGAAAAATCAGCTAAAACATTAGGACTGGTCTGGATCCCAAAAACAGACAGCATTCGTATCAGAACAAACATTCCCGGCGCTCAAAGCATATCAAAAAGAGCAGTGGCATCCGATCTGGCAAAAATATATGATCCACTTGGGTTAGTAAGTCCAGTAGTAGTCAAAGCAAAAATATTTGTTCAACAGCTCTGGACCTTAAAACTCGGTTGGGATGATCAACTATCACCACAGCATCAGCAAGAATGGGCAGGGTTTCGAAAGGATATTGAATCATTAAACGACACTTCAATACCAAGGCACGTATTCAACAAAAATATTCCCAAAGAAGTTCAAGTTCATTGTTTTACTGACGCTTCGGAGAAGGCATATGGTGCTGCTATATACATCCGATCAGTAAATAAGGATGGTACGATTAGCATAAATTTGCTATGTTCCAAATCAAGAGTGGCTCCCATCAAAACCCAGACAATTCCAAGGCTTGAATTATTAGCAGCGCAAATTGGAGCACAATTGACAACTCAAGTACAAAAGGATTTGAATTTCAAAGGACATATCTTTTTTTGGACCGACTCCCAAATTGTACTATGTTGGATCAACTCACACGCATCAGCCTTTCAAACCTTTGTATCTCATCGAGTGGCCAACATACAACGTTTGACCTGTCCTGAACAATGGCGATATGTCAACACCAAGGACAATCCAGCGGACGTACTCTCTCGTGGTTTGATGCCGAAAGAGCTTCCAAAATGCAATATATGGTTCTATGGTCCACTATTTTTATATAGTAAGGAGACAACCTGGCCAAAGGCAGTTATCAAAGGTCACCTTATTCATACTGACACTGAGAGAAAGGCTGAGAAAGCCACCTTAACCACAACTGTTATCACAACAACAATGGAATCATTCATCTACGAATTAAATACAAGAAATTCATTTTATCGAATGCAACGAGTGCTTTGGTACATTGTGCTCTTCATCAACAAATGCCGGCGCAAGTCTCGAGAAGATCCAAATTCAAGCGAAGGTGCTGTTCTAAGTCCCAACGAACTAGAAGACTCTCTGGCAATAGTCATCAAAGCTATACAACATGCAGCATTCAAGGTGGAAATATCTAAACTTAGAGTTGAAAGGTCATTACCGAATTCACACTCGTTGAGCAGCTTGACCCCTTTTCTAGACGAGAAAGGCATTTTGAGAGTTGGAGGGCGATTATCAAATTCAAGTCTCCCGTATGAAACAAAACATCAAATTCTTCTTCCATACAACGACGTTCTTGTGAAGTTACTTCTGACGGAAATGCATATTAAGAATAAAGACTGCGGGCCTCAAGCGCTGCTTTATCAATCAAGACAACGGTTTTGGATAATCAAAGGTATCGCAATGGCTAAGTCTGCAGTCATTGTGTACGCTGCACAAGAACCAGGCCTACTCTATATCAACAAGTCACTGTGCACTATAAAATTAGAGGAAAACGTCCGACAAAGGTGTACATTGCGATATATTGCTGCTTTGCAACCAAAGCAGTACACTTGGAGCTCGTAGGTGATCTAACAACGGAAGCATTCATCGGATCATTGAAACGATTCATTGCAAAGCGGGGTACCTGCGAAAATTTATATTGCGACAATGCTACAAATTTTGTGGGTGCAAGAAATCGATTACCGGAACTCAAGGACATAATATACTCAGACAAGGCACAAAAAAGCATTGGACAACAGTGCAGCAGCTCTGGAATAAATTTCAGTTTTATACCACCTCGAGCACCGCATTTTGGAGGCCTCTGGGAGGCTGCTGTGAAATCGGCAAAACATCTACTAATTAGAAGTGTTGGTGCCACTTCACTGACCTTTGAGGAATTAAACACGGTCATACATGAAATTGAGGCCATCTTAAATTCGAGGCCTATTACTCCAATGTCCTGCAACCCTAATGACCTCATCGCCCTTACACCAGGACACTTCCTAATCGGACAACCTCTCACGTCAATGCCAGAACATACAAGCAGTACACAGCAACCCAATTTACTAACAAGATCGGAACAAGTGTCATATATTAAAGGGCAATTTTGGAAGAGATGGAGCTCCGAATACCTATCAGGGCTTCAACAGAGACATAAATGGAAACAACCAAACCGAAATGTGGACGTCGGAACATTGGTCATCCTTAAAGAGGATAACAGCCCACCATTAAAATGGCCATTGGGCCGCATCGTCAAGGTGTATGAAGGCGATGATCAAAGAGTCAGAGTTGTGGATGTAAAAACAAATTCAGGAGTATGCAAGAGAGCAATACATCGACTTGCACCACTGTTTCCAGAGGAAGAGTCATCACCGACCGTCAATTCAGACAAAATGTCAACGGAGGTACCTGCAAAAAGGAGACGCACGTCTGTGAGTTCGAATTTACTAACACTCATCGTATCATTATTGATACTCCCAATAATTCTGGGAGCACAGATTGAAAATAAGGTATTTGGATCAAAATTAGGCGTTCACTTTGAAAACATTGGGATTACGACGATTTCGGCTACAGAATGGAATCTCCTAATTTACTATGACTTGGAAGCGTTTTGGAATGAGCTTTCAATGCTCTCCAATGGAACAAAGGCGTTAAGGCATTTATGTGATGAAATGACACTAAAAAACGCTTGCGATACGCTCATATTACATTTCGAACACATTGAAGATGAATTAAAAATGGAAAGTGTACTTCTAGCCAGGCGGAGATCCCGACGAGGAGCGATTAATATGGTTGGCAACGTTGCGAATTCACTTTTTGGAATACTTGACTCCGAATACGCAGAAAATATGAGCCACACCATTGCTCAAGTAAAGGAAAATGAGAATCACTTAATCCATTTGTTAAAAAATCAAACCTCGATAGTTGACTCCACTATCAATATACTAAAACATAATCAAATGGCGGTTAAGACGAAATTCGATCAACTAGACAATCAAATTCAGTTAATTCTCAACAGCGTACGAAGCAACGATGAAGAGCGATACCAAGAGAAGATGTACCACACCTTTACTACATTGGCTATGCAGCTTACAATTATTGCAACGAATTTGCAGCGAATGCAATCATCAATGGTGGACGTACTCACGGACGCTCATCATGGAAAAATAAGCCCGCTGCTCCTTTCACCCAATCAGCTGCAACAGGAGGTTGCTAAAGTTAAAATGCACTTGCCTAGTTCGCTTGAGTTACCTGTAAATCAAGACGAATTATTAAAACTGTACACAATCATGAGTGTCAAAGGAGGACTGACAAAAGACAAGGTCGTCTTCAGCATAACTTTACCCATAGTGAGTCATGAGCGCTTTGAGCTTTTTCATCTCATTTCAATTCCAATCTGGACCAACAACACGATGGTAGCGATTGACATTTGCTCTCAATACTTAGCGATCAACAATCACATCGACCAGTATTTTCCAATGAGCAGCTCCGAACTTAAATCCTGTATCATCATCAAAGACGGAAGTTACATGTGTTCCAAGCTTCAAGTTAGATATAACCATGGCTCCACAGTATGCAAATGCGAGCTTAACCTCTTTAATAACTTCACCCAGTCCGATTGCCACTTGCGACGAATGTCTGAAGAATTCACGTGGATTTCACTGCAGCACAGAAATCAATGGATCTACGCAACGAAAAAGGAATCACGCGCAACAGTTGTATGTGGCAGAGAAATTACACAAATCATTTTAAAAAACTCCGGGATACTTACTCTTCAACCAGAATGTATGGTCAAGCACAATTTCATGGCCATTCAAGCTCATCAACAAGTGTCCAGCACCCTTATGGCATCCTATACCAGCCTAGGAAATTTAACTGAAGTATCGCGTATTGAACAATTGAAACCAATAGTAATGGAGGCAAATCCAAATGAGTACACGCCACAAATTGCTAATCTCAGTTTGTTGCAGTCTTCATTAGCAACAGAAGAATTACTTCAACTACCAAATAAAATGGAAAATCAGAATTATCACCACATCGCAGTTGGTTACACTGCACTATTTGCAGCTCTACTTATCTTGATGTATCTCAAGTGCAAAAGAAAACAAAATTTTCTTCCAACTCCACGGCCTCGTCAACAGCAAAACGAAACTGATTTCACTGTTCACATTTAGAAACATCAAACAGCTTACAAATCCCGAATCAGCAAATAATTCAACGGCTAAGTTGAGGAATGCTCAACGGGGGGAGTATGTTATGAAGACAAAAACAAACTCGCTGCCCAGTGGCGACGAAAACAAAACCAACCTACTGAACAAAATATGCCGATGCAGCAGTCCGTCATGGTCACGACGTTGGGCTATTGACTTCACTTAAATTTGCTGAAACTGATGAAGTTATTTAAATGCTTTCTTTTAATTTAATTTTGTCAATTTTTCATTTATTTAATTTCCAAATTTCTGTGATCTGGCACTTTTATTTTAAACCAATTTTGTATTGATAAACAGATTATTAGTATATAAGAAATCAATTTAATAAAGAATTTTTAGTGGCTTTCACAATCAACAACTGTAAAGTCATTGCAAACGGAAATTCTTGATATAATATCAGAAATTTGTACAACGCAGACTGCAAGTTTTATTCAGGTCTAAACCGAATCAAACACCAAACGCAGTTCTAAACAATATGTATTATAATTACATTAAAGATCAATAAAAGTTACATTCCAATTATAAAATATGAAATACTTACATTTTTGCACAGAACTCCCTAACAAATTTTTAGCGGAAAAATTCTCAAGAAATGTCATCACATTCTCCCTTTTATTCACGTTTAGAATACCTCCTTTTTCCGCAGGGAAAGTTTCCCCTTTTTCGAAGCTCGTTCAGAATACGAGGAATGGGAGAAGAGAAAAAACTCCCGATGAGTTTTTGTTCAGAATAGGAGGACAGGGAAAAGGGAAAAATTCCCGGGGAATACTTATTTAGAATCGGGCTGATTGACTCCAAGTTGCCAATTCGATGTGCACCTAAACTGAAAGAAGCGCATATCAACCCGAACTGTTTCCAAAAGATGAAGGTATGTTTAGCTTCTCAAGTAATTAGTAATACCGTAGCTTCTGGAATGATAACCCTTTATAGCTCTGGTTCACTTAATAGTATCACTAATCAAATAATATATGGGCAATTCCATTTGTTGGTACGTTACACTTTTTTTAATTTTGGGCACATAACTTCTTAAGTTTTTTTAACACGATGTCGAGCTTCTCCAGTAAATAAAGATAGGCATGAGTTCTAGAAAATACAATATTTAATTTTGAAAAAAGTCCATGGGGCATCCTGGTAATGCTGATTAAAAGGCGTTGGTACGTTACAAATTTTTCTAGCTGTTTTGAGAGAACGGCAGATATTGTGAAAACTCTGCTCTCCTACTGAATGTAGTTTTACAAAATTTTTATGAATTATGTAAAAAAGGTTACTTTCGATGATTTGCATTAAAAAACCCAAAAAATATGTGTTGATAAATTTTAAAAAATATTATACGCCTGTTGGTACGTTACGTTGGTATGTTACACAAAAATTTTTGAAATCGAACTGTCATAGAGATAAATAAAACTTTGAACGGATTAAATTTGCTGTAAAATGGTTGACTATGCTTTTGATACTTGAAATAGTTTTTGTAAAGATTAATTTGTAAATGTTATGCAAACGATTTTTTGGTTTCGGTTTGTTTGTTATGTCATTTCTTTCAAAATTGCCATACATTCTTCAAAATATTGGAGGAACGAAATTCCCTTTCCCCAAAATTTGGAGAAAAGGGTGTCCAATCACATGCCCGAATAAAACATTTACATACTAATTTTCAAGTTACATAGATCTAAGCACATTTGAAACTGCGACCGGTGCCTTGTCAGGCTAACAATCATGAAAGCGTTGGTACGTTACAGCTTTTTAATGCAATTTAAAATTAAAAATTATCCACAAATTTAATTTTTTTAACGGTATTCTTTGAACAATTTCGAATACTTAGAGGAAAAAATAAAGAGCATTTATTACATCGACATGCTTTGTTCGACAAAAAAACAACAAAAACAACTTCGAACGATAATACTGAAATCTTTTTATTATAATGGACTGTATTTCTAATTTAACAATTTTTAGTTTTACGATGCGTACAAATACTTCTGTCTTATTACATGTCGTTTCTTTGTCTGCTTTTTTCAAGCCTTTTTTTACTAGATTTGCATAAAAACGGAGGTACTTGGTATTTAAATGCTCATTACAGTATCATGTTCAACAAAAGGGGTTGCCGATCTGAACATGCTTTATTTTGACACTAACTTTGCTGCATTTAGCGTTGGTATGTTACACAAACTTTGCGGCCAAATGCAACACTGTCTGCGTCGCTTAAAATAATACTTTTCGTACTTTTGCCAGCTTCATCTAAAAGCCTATACTGAGATATGCAGTAACTACTTGCACATTAGGAGCCAATTCGCTACAACGTCGTAAAGTGTGAGAGAGACAACTATATCCACACTTCTTGAATTCTTCAAAGTATGCCAACAATTTAACACCTTCGAAGTCGGTGTCAGTATTTCATTTGAAAAATGTGCCGCAATCAGCTGTCCTGGCATTTACTTCGCATAAAAAATGAACATGTTCATTTCTATGGCGAAGTAAAGCAGGCAAGTCGCATGCAACCCTGCGCACATGATTACTTGACATCTCAGTATAAGTGAAAGTAAAGTATTTACTTCGAAGTACTTTTCAATTTTTTTTGCACGTATTTCTTATGGGAGCTTTACTTACTGCATATCTCAGTATAGGCTTTAAAGCTCTTGATTCTTAACCATAATTGGGCTTAGTAATATATCGAAAAATAAATACATGTTTTATTTGATGACCTTGGGAAAATTTTCGACGTTTGACATTTTTCTTCGAATAATTTAAGCTTTTCACAAAACACGCGTTTCCACTTGCGAAAAAAGGATGCACTATATGCATTTGGCAGCAACGTATAGATTACATATCTGTTCAACTATTATCGATATTTTTTTCCAACTTTAATCGAAAAAATTTGTTTTTTTTTCTCATCGATTTCTGTGGAATTGCCCATATAGATGTCTCACGCCGAACAAAAATTTGGTCGCTAGCGATACTGAGCTCTAGCTCCCAGCGAAAGAAATCTAGCAATCGGAAAAATTCGGGTTTTTTACTTTTGTATTCGCGAAGCAACAGAAATGATTCAGTATGAAACTGAATTCGAAACAGTGCTGAGCTATGTCCTTTTGCCCATTTTTTTTATTTTTTCTTGTTTTTGTTGCGACGTTATACATATGTATGTATTTGTGTATGAATCTGTTCATGCTAGAAACCAAAAATTTGAAAATTTCAATTTGGGCTTCATGCGTATATGAGAAATTTTGAAGTTTCCCTGCAGTAAGTGTCCCCGTCACCAGGTACTAGTTACCAACTGTACCCGTGGCATTACATTCTCCTCTTGATATTTTGTATGAACGTATTTGCGAGAAGACATCAGTTGATGCTGATACTGGTTATGCAATAGAGACAACGGGTCCAATTACAATAACAATTACTTGTACACTTGCTTTAGTATGAAGAAGACGGCTACGAGGCGTAGTGGATAGTGTGTGCACTCATTAACCCATAGGTTCGAGTTCGAATCCTCGCGCAGGCGAGAAAAATAAGGGGGAAATTTAATATTCAACAAACCAAATTTTTTAAAAGAACAAAGTGTTCTACGCTTAAAGATAAGAAAACAATTTCCGTGACTTTTAAAAATTCCTGCTATTTGGACTACGAAACCTTTTTTATAATTGTTCGCATATACATTTTTTTCAAAGCCGCTAGTTTTTTATATATTAACTACTTAATACTAACAGTAAAAAAAAATGTATGCTCTCGCATATGGTCAAAAACGCGAAAAAGTCCACCGTGGCAAGAATATTTTTTTTTAAATGTTGCCATTTTTTAATGTTTCTTAAAAAAATGGACTTCTAGCAGTCTGGCAACAATAAAAAATTAGAAGAAGTTGTAAAAGATTTTGACATTTGAGCACGTTTTGCAAGCAATTGCAGACAGCATCGAAATGGAAGGAAAATAAGGCTGCGGCAAAAAGGTAAATAAAATTATAATTTGAGTATTATTTTTGTTTTTATTGCACTTTTCATAAAAAAGATTCGTTACTTTAACTAACCTAAGGAATAAATTCCAATGCAGTATTATGAGTAAGCTAAAAAAGGCTTTTGAATAGTGCCGCAGATTTCATGTAACGTGGCAGACCGAAAACCATAATTTTTATTTTATCGACACATGTCGTTAAAAAAAAAAATGTGATATCTGTTTCTTAAACGCTTTTGTGGTCTTTATTTTGTTTTTTTTTTCGTTTTTTGCAAAAATAGTTACAGGTGCTAAATTATGAGCAATTTAAAGTGTGTAACGTGGCAGTCTTTCTTCCGAATGTGAAAAATTTTCTTTCAATATAGTTTTTTAAATTAGTTACAGGCTCGTTTAACAAAAACAGAAAAAAATTAAAATTATTATTAGTTCAGGAATTTACAAGCGAAGACCTCGGTAAAATAAATGAGCACTTAGGTACTACTCAAATATTTACTAATGCTCAACAAGTTCCGAATATATCATCAGCCCATCAAATTCAAAACATTTTTGGCAAGGCCGTTGCATATAACAGGTTGGCTGATAAGTCCCCGGTCTAACAAAGAAAAACACATTTTTTGTCAAAATTCGTTTTTATTATTCAACATAGTTCCCTTCAAGAGCGATACAACGATTATAACGACCTTCCAATTTTTTGATACCATTTTGGTAGTACTCCTTCGGTTTTGCCTCAAAATAGGCCTCAGTTTCGGCGATCACCTCTTCATTGTAGCCAAATTTTTTCCCTGCGAGCATCCTTTTGAGGTCTGAGAACAAGAAAAAGTCGCTGGGGGCCAGATCTGGAGAATACGGTGGGTGGGGAAGCAATTCGAAGCCTAATTCATGAATTTTTGCCATCGTTCTCAATGACTTGTGGCACGGTGCGTTGTCTTGGTGGAACAACACTTTTTTCTTCTTCATATGGGGCCGTTTTGCCGCGATTTCGACCTTCAAACACTCCAATAACGACATATAATAGTCACTGTTGATGGTTTTTCCTTTCTCAAGATAATCGATCAAAATTATTCCATGCCCATCCCAAAAAACATAGGCCATTACTTTGCCAGCGGACTTTTGAGTCTTTCCACGATTCGGAGACGGTTCACCGATCGCTGTCCTCTCAGCCGACTGTCGATTGGACTCAGGAGTGTAGTGATAGAGCCATGTTTCATCCATTGTCACATATCGACGCAAAAACTCGGGTGTATTGCGAGTTAACAGCTGCAAACACCGCTCAGAATCATCAACACGTTGTTGTTTTTGGTCAAATGTGAGCTCGCGCGGCACCCATTTTGCACAGAGCTTTTTCATATCCAAATATTGATGAATGATATGACCAACACGTTCCTTTGATATCTTTAAGGCCTCTGCTATCTCGATCAACTTCATTTTACGGTCATTCAAAATCATTTTGTGAATTTTTTTGATGTTTTCGTCGGTAACCACCTCTTTCGGGCGTCCACTGCGTTCACCGTCCTCCGTGCTCATTTCACCACGCTTGAATTTTGCATACCAATCAATTATTGTTGATTTTCCTGGGGCAGAGTCCGGAAACTCATTATCAAGCCAAGTTTTTGCTTCCACTGTATTTTTTCCCTTCAGAAAACAGTATTTTATCAAAACACGAAATTCCTTTTTTTCCATTTTTTTCACAATAATAAAAGTTGCTTCACAAAAGACGCTCTATCTCACAAACTAATTGACTTACAGACGTCAAATTTTGACACGAATCATTTGAAGGTTGCCACTATATAAAAATAATATGCATTTAATACTAGCGACGCCATCTATGTGTCAGACCGGGGACTTATCAGCCAACCTGTTATAATCTCGAAGCAAGGGTACCAAAATGCTTAAGCTTTCATTTTTACATATATTCAAAATGTTTTTTAAGTCCAGAATAAGACTGTTTTTTTATTGTTTATTGTTTATTTTTTATTGTTACATAAGAAATAAAAACCAAAATTAAAAATTGAGTATTTATGTTGGAGAGCCACACCCACTTTATAGAAAGTGTAAGAAATTTGCTTTATAATCCAGGTTGGTGTAACTTTACACTGTTCTTGTTTTTCGATTCTGTTTAATTGATAAACTCGAACGATGTAACGTGGCAGTCCAACAATGTAACGTGGCAGTCCGTACATTTTCGCGTTAAACTTTTGATTTCTGCAACTATATTTAAAAATTTAAACACAACAATACTTATTGAACCCTTGGCTATCACTTATCCAGAAATTTTATGTATTCGTCAATTAAAAGAGCAGAAATTTGGGAAATTGTAACTGCACCTCAAATAGCACTTCCAAAATTATGTAACGTGGCAGTCCACTTTAAACGCTTATAACTTTTTTACCGTTTACATTATGAAAACATTTCTTTTACACAAAACTTGTAGTTTTAGGAGATGGGTTATATGCATAAAAAAATAAGACCTAAAGTTAATTTTAAGTGAGATAAATCAAAAAAACTGCCTACGAATGTAACGTGGCAGTCCGCGTTTTTGACCATATACATTCGTTCATACAAAATATCAAGAGGAGAATATAATGCCACGGGTACAGTTGGTTACTAGTACCTACCTGGTGACGGGGACACTTACTGCAGGGAAACTTCAAAATTTCTCATATACGCATGAAGCCCAAATTGAAATTTTAAAATTTTTGGTTTCTAGCATCAACAGATTCATACACAAATACATACATATGTATAACGTCGCAACAAAAACAAGAAAAAATAAAAAAAATGGGCAAAAGGACATAGCTCAGCACTGTTTCGAATTCAGTTTCATACTGAATCATTTCTGTTGCTTCGCGAATACAAAAGTAAGAAACCCGAATTTTTCCGATTGCTAGATTTCTTTCGCTGGGAGCTAGAGCTCAGTATCGCTAGCGACCAAATTTTTGTTCGGCGTGAGACATCTATATATTATTTGATTAGTGATAGTATGAAGGCAAAAATAATACCAAATACCTCCAATTTCATTCTCTTTTTGAATAACTTGTTTGACATTTTTAATTCGAGTTGTTTGAACTCATATAGTCAGTATAAACAAGCCTTTACGGGCTCCAGTTATCAACTTGAATTATTAAATGAAGCAAAAAAAACTTCTATTTTATATGACCATTCATGACATAACATACAAGGCCAAGATATAACAAATAGTTTTTCTTTCGTTAACGGTTGGCTTCTTAACATAAACGCGAAAACGCTGTCAATGAAAGAGTTAAATAAAAAAAGTGTTGAACATAATTTTTTACGAGAAAATTGAATCAAGATGGGTTAGAACACATTTTTGGAGAGATAAGACTACGTGGTGGCCAAGGGGGAGGTGTGACTCCTTTTCTTTTTACCAGCCTTTTTCAAAAAAGATGAGGAATACACTTTGCCAATATGGTTGTCAACGGCAATTGCGAACCGCTGGTTGATTTTGAATCAGATTCGGTAAAAGAAACATACATAAGTTCCTATCTCATGTAAAATTTCATCAAAAACATGGGAAGATTTTCAAAGTATTTCTGTGCTAGATAGAACTTATATGCAAAACGTTAAGTGCAAAAGTGAAGGCATTCCCTTCTCTGTCTTAGAAGATAACGCTTTGACATATGTCTGTTCTTGGCTCCACCATAGGTTTTTAAAACTCCATGAGTGTTTACTGTCTATAGATTACATCGGAGATGATGATCCTCTCAACATTACGTTTTCTATGGAAAAGAGATATGGAGATTTCAAATTTGTGAAGCCCTCCAACTTTTCTTGCAATATATTCATCGCTTAGAGAAAGTGTTTTTAAATATGTTCGACCGTAATTGTTTTTCTTTGATCATTTAAAAGTAAATAAAACGCAGTAAATAAAACGCAGTTCCAGTGACTTATTTAGACACACTCGTATTGTGAGTGATGAAATTTCTTAAAACAATAAATACTGCGGCCGATATACCTACAACAATCGTAGGGAGTCGGTAAATAAACGCAGTGTTTTATTTTGCTACAATCGTGTCGTAAGTACTGATACAGGTGAAAAAGACCTATTGGGGAACCGAACACCTTTAAAAAAACGGTAACGCACCATTTTGCATACTCCAAGGGTGGTGTGGAATTGCATACCATTTCGAATTTTTCAGCTTTAAACAGAAACAAACCTGCGAAGATAAAGAAAACGAAAAGCATTAACGCGCTTATTCATGAGAACAAACTATTTCACGTCACGTCTCTACAACAACTAAAAAGCACTAATTTCTGCGAAAATCAGGCCTTGGTTCTCAAAATGTTCTTGAAGAGACGCGGCGGTATTTCCAAAGTCCAGTCAAACAGTGCTAAGCTGAACTCCAACAACTTCTTTAACGGCTGCAGAACAAATTTCATTTTAATTTATTTTCTCTTTTTTTACACTTATTTGGGTTTTTTAAATGAAATTACATGTTATTATTTCAAATAATATTTCGAATAATAATCAAAATAAACTGTTGTGAGTCAACACTTGACAAACTCATGAGCAAGCTAAACGTCTAGCCCAAGCAACGCACAACAACAACAACAGCAAATCGTAAGCCAACGTCGTAAGCGAATTTCCATATACAAGGAAATTCTAGAATAAGAACAATTGGAACACCTGTTTGGGTTTAGAATGCAAGTCGGCAAATTGAAGCCGAGCACAACAACAACAACAGCAAATTGATGGTACACGCAGGTCAATTCTGGAAAATTCGACCTACAACTACGCAATATTCGACTAGCATTGATTGGGAAATCGACTATGCAGCATCGACACTTTTGTATTATAAAAGCCAATGATCGAGAATGAGAAAAAACACTCAGCGAGAAGCAGTTTGCGAGATCCCAACTCTTACGTATGTACTCACCAGCAGTGCTGTCGTTTTCAATTTTCGTTTAGAAGTATAGCTTGCTTGTTTTAGTAGTAATTTGGAACATTTTGTAGTACTTTTAGAAAATCAAATAAAATGGGTTGAAACAGGGGTGTTGCAAATATTCGCATCCGCATCCGCAAGTGCGGAGCTTCCGCACGAATTTTAACATCCGCATCCACATTCATCGATGCGGAGCTCATGCGGATGTACGTGTGCCACAGTTTTTATAAAAACAGTTGATTTTGACTCGGCATTCACACGTATGAAAACATTTTTTGAAACAATTTTTAAGTAGAAAAAGGCATGCGAAGAAAAGAAAGGGTTATATTTTTAATATTCCAAAACAA
Organism: Chlorops oryzae; assembly: GCA_020466095.1. Taxonomy (NCBI): domain Eukaryota; kingdom Metazoa; phylum Arthropoda; class Insecta; order Diptera; family Chloropidae; genus Chlorops; species Chlorops oryzae. Next base: position 122,423,187 of record CM035806.1, on the reverse strand, counting down.
TGATTGCTTCTCCTTTTTTTCTCATGTATTGAAATGGGATGTATTCCAGGCATGTGTTATACGTGTGAGCGCCGTGCAAGAAAACAGAAAGAGACAAAATGTATTACAATACAAATTGACATATTTGTTGCCCTTTAAACCGTCATTATTGTCTTCAGTCTTGATATATTTTATATAAAAATACTTCCATTATATAATATGTTGTTTTCATAAAAGTTTCATTTCGTAGTAACAACCATATCCGCATCCGCGGATGTGAGTTTTTAAAATCCGCATCCGCATCTGCATCCGCGGATGTCAAAAAAACCACATCCGTGACACCCCTAGTTGGAAATGTAATGTTTGACGAATGCACTTCTCTTAAAAACTATTTCCTGGATGGATCAGGAATGTTACTACTGTATCCGAGTAAATTTTACGAAATTATAAAAAAAAGCTGTCTTTTTTCATTTTTGAGAAAAAATTTTTAACGGATACTTGTAAACTACTATACAGATCTGCATTTTTAGAGAAATGTAGTAATATTTCAAATTTAGTAGTATAGTAGTAAGGGTGATGAAATTGTAGTAAAATAGTACAATTGTAGTCAAGTATTACAGTATGGGAAAGCCTGTCAAAATGCTATATGGCTCCAAATGGTGTGGTGAAGTTGAGTAAAAATCAGCTGACTGTCAAAAATAAGTCGAAGAATTTGCGATTTTTAAACATGCCGTAACTTTATATTTTGACCCTTTTTAAGTAAAATTGAAGTTGCAAACAACAAAGTAGAGATGCTCCTTCATTTTAGAGTACATTTGAGCATCTGCGACCCCCGCAAATCAGTATTCAATATTGCATTTAAATTCAACGATTTCGTCAGCGATGCACAAATACTCTAAGCGCAAAGGTTTTATCGATACTGAACCGGGTACTCAAAAGAATTCTTAAAACAAAATAAAACCAAATCAAAAGCAATTGTAATTGTTTTAAGCAAGATAATTCAAGGATTTTATATATTTTTAAAATGCACGTTTCAAAATGAAGAAAAGTAAGGGTGTTATAGTAAAGCGAACCTGACCATAGAATACCCTACACAGATAAACAGCTATATATATTTTAATCGGAGGCTAAACCAAAGCTCAACTTCCTCATTCCACAAAAATATATCGATAGATTGTTGGTTTGTCACAATTCAGATGATTTTTGGGGCAGGCCATAGTGCTGGAGGAACCCTTAAAAATCGTCCGATTAAGTCAATTTTTGTAGAGGATCTCAACGATTATATAAGAAGTATGTATGCTGTCTTTGGTGCAAGCTCCATCTAAATTTTGGGTGTAAAATTCAATTTCCGAATAACGCCTTTTGGCGCGGCCACTTTTCTAAGATTTGGAATCTACAAATTTTGCCTGTAAATAAGTCCAAATAAATAATTCCACTAAGTATATAAAAAAATGTTGGTTTAAGAGCAGCATTTATGAATTTTATAACAAACCCTAGAACGAAGGGATACCTTTGAGAATCAGACAGACAGAAGGTCTCATTTCTAAAAGCTAAACGTTCAAATTGTAGTCGGTTACTATTTTCACCATCGATTTGCACTATTGACTCGTTCCATTTGGCACCATCTGTTCTCCATGGATGCCACACTCACGTCTAAATTAAACAAGACCAAAAACTCGGAAATCAGTTTTTTGTAGTACGTGAATTTTTCTAATACAAAAAAGAAAAAATAAATGTTAAAAGAAATTCTACAGTTTAAAATGGTACAATCATTCTTAAAAAAACTATATAATACCTGATTTTCTCCGGTTATAAATGAAAAAAAATCCCTAAAAAAAACTAACTGCTTGTACTTGCCCAATTTCTAGAGACGACAACAATGCCCAAAAAGGCATCGTGGTGGATTGCCTGGTATGCCGTGTGGTTGTTGTTGCCTTTGGTGAATTGCCTATTAGCTTTGATGAATTGCCTATTAGCTCGTTTCTCATACTGTAATACTTGAGCGGAAGAGTGTGGATCTTAGTGTTTCAAAATGTAGGGATTTAGGGAAGTTAATCCAGTAGTTGCTAGCAGTTTTTGTATTAAGGTATTAAATTGTGAATAAACAATAAGGACTTTAGCTTAATAAAAGATTTGAAAATAATCTATTTGGTGTCCTTTCATTTTGTTTATTCGCACTCAAGTATTCAGACGTTGTATTCAATCGGGAATACAGCCGAAAATACTTTAAAAAAACAAACAACAGCTGTTTAACTTTCACCATAGCAGAGTCGTCGACGTCGGTCAAAAATAAACAGCCTGTTTCAGTCGCACTCATGTAAACTGTTCTCTGTCTCTATCGCACCCGCATATTCTTATCATACCTACAAGCAAATTCAAAAAATTTAGAGAGTGTCGCTTGTAACAAGTTGGCTGATAAGTCCACGGTCTAACAAAGAAAAACACATTTTTTGTCAAAATTCGTTTTTATTATTCAACATAGTTCCCTTCAAGAGCGATACAACGATTATAACGACCTTCCAATTTTTTGATACCATTTTGGTAGTACTCCTTCGGTTTTGCCTCAAAATAGGCCTCAGTTTCGGCGATCACCTCTTCATTGCAGCCAAATTTTTTCCCTGCGAGCATCCTTTTGAGGTCTGAGAACAAGAAAAAGTCGCCGGGGCCAGATCTGGAGAATACGGTGGGTGGGGAAGCAATTCGAAGCCTAATTCATGAATTTTTGCCATCGTTCTCAATGACTTGTGGCACGGTGCGTTGTCTTGGTGGAACAACACTTTTTTCTTCTTCATATGGGGCCGTTTTGCCGCGATTTCGACCTTCAAACACTCCAATAACGACATATAATAGTCACTGTTGATGGTTTTTCCCTTCTCAAGATAATCGATAAAAATTATTCCATGCCCATCCCAAAAAACAGAGGCCATTACTTTGCCAGCGGACTTTTTAGTCTTTCCACGCTTCGGAGACGGTAAACCGATCGCTGTCCACTCAGCCGACTGTCGATTGGACTCAGGAGTGTAGTGATAGAGCCATGTTTCATCCATTGTCACATATCGACGCAAAAACTCGGGTGTATTGCGAGTTAACAGCTGCAAACACCGCTCAGAATCATCAACACGTTGTTGTTTTTGGTCAAATGTGAGCTCGCGCGGCACCCATTTTGCACAGAGCTTTTTCATATCCAAATATTGATGAATGATATGACCAACACGTTCCTTTGATATCTTTAAGGCCTCTGCTATCTCGATCAACTTCATTTTACGGTCATTCAAAATCATTTTGTGAATTTTTTTGATGTTTTCGTCGGTAACCACCTCTTTCGGGCGTCCACTGCGTTCACCGTCCTCCGTGCTCATTTCACCACGCTTGAATTTTGCATACCAATCAATTATTGTTGATTTTCCTGGGGCAGAGTCCGGAAACTCATTATCAAGCCAAGTTTTTGCTTCCACTGTATTTTTTCCCTTCAGAAAACAGTATTTTATCAAAACACGAAATTCCTTTTTTCCATTTTTTTCACAATAACAAAAGTTGCTTCACAAAAGACGCTCTATCTCACAAACTAATTGACTTACAGACGTCAAATTTTGACACGAATCATTTGAAGGTTGCCACTATATAAAAATAATATGCATTTAATACTAGCGACGCCATCTATGTGTCAGACCGGGGACTTATCAGCCAACCTGTTAGTATTGTATGATGCAAATCCTGAAGAGTAAGATCTTTGTTTTCGTTGTGTGCATGATACAAGAAAACAAGATAGCGCCACTTGAGAGAGGAAACGTCACAAGCTCAAAATCGCGATTCGTTGTTGTTGTTTCCCATGTTAAACCGGCTTTATACTTTTTTGAATAGCATGGGAAACAACAACAATTTCTCGCTCAGTGACGTCACAGACTCAATTTTCGGCTCTCAGAGAGAGCCTCAAAATAGCGGTACTGAAGTGGCGCTATCTTGTTTTCTTGTATCATGGTTTCTATAACTACCTCACTGACGTTATCAGATTCAACGTCACTGTTGTCGCTACCATAGTCGTTGTTGTTGTTCCAATTTCGATTTCGCTGTGGCACCATTGTATTTTCCTTTTCGCTATCGTCGTTGTCTCCGCCGTGCGGATTATCTTCCCAATCGTCTTCTTCTTCGTCATTCTCCTTTTCGTCGTCTTCGGTCGAACACAGCAATTTTCCCTTCAACAGCTTGTTCGCAATGCTTTCTGCTGTTCTTTCTCCTTCATAGCCCTATACATAACATGCTGCACACAGCTACCAAGTCGTTTTTATTTATATTTTCCGTTATGTATTGAAGTTTGTTTCTATGTGCGTTGTCATTTTCAGCGAACTCAAAGCCTTTGAACGTACGGAGCCGTTTACGGTTGTTTCGATCCCCTTCTTCTTCGAATACAAGCTTATGTAAAGCAGTTATTACGTTCCTCTTTTGCCGCTTTAGATTATCGCGAACGAATGCGACGTCGCCTAGTCAAGCCATAACGTTGTTGTTTTCCCCTCTTTTGCGTCGTTTCTTTTCGGTATATAGACGCGCATTTCTATATTCTCGAAAGTTTTTTTTCGCCGTTAGAAGAACAATGGCCGTCTTTAGAAGCGTCTTTTCGAAACTTTTACTTTTGCGTTTAGCGATTTTGTAATTTCGCGAACCGTCAGATTTTCCGTTTGATTTTTAATTTACGTTAAACGAAACACGTTTTCGATTTACCTTTGGTTAATGTCTCTTAAAATTTCGGTTGAGCCTCCAATTTGTGGAGTTTGAAGTTTAAATAACAAATTAAATCTTTTTTTATTTTTTTTAAGTTTAAAACAGGGACCGTAACAGTTATAACTTTTATAATAAAAGTTCAACAAAAACAGACAATTTTTGACTTTTATTTGATTTGAAAAAATTTTATTGTTAAATAATGACTTTTATGTTTCTAGTCAAACGATAACTTTTAAACTGAGACAAATATTTTTTTTGTCAAAAATAAAAGTCTTTGCGAAATTACAATTAAACCATTTATCCAATTTAAATAAATTTGATACCAATCGATAGGTTTAAACTTGCAAAATTGTATTTTCATTTAATTTTTTGGCGTTATAACATAATCAGGGCTGGGCGAAATACAGAAGCAAATATAACCTGATGAACATGTAGTGGTGCAACAACTTCATAAAATACAAATTCGCTCTTCATTTTGCGAAGACGAGCGACATAGGTCTTACCTCCAGAAGCATTCATGCCAAACTAAACTCACTGTTCGTTCTTCGCCGCCGCATGGTAGCCGCGCCTTCATGACGTGGCGAATTAACTATCCTCTTTTCGTTTTTCTTCTCTTCTCGAAGTCCGAGTTCGAGCGTCCCCTTTGAGGACGAGTTGCAGTTTTTTCTCTTTTCTTTTGTTGCTTTTGGTTTCTGGACACGCAGCGAAACCGTGTCTCGACTTTGGTTTTTTTCATCGAAATTTCATACGAATTCAAGGCCAGCAGACAACGAGCCATAAACGTATAGGGATACGTGCATTGTGTTGCGTAGGTCAGTTCTAACGCTGTGCGTTGCATCGAACTTCGAACATAGAGTGGCCAGCGTTTCGTGATATGTTCACAGCCTTATACATCAACAATCCAAGGTTGCCACCCGTACAAAAGCTCTACTATCTGCATTACAAAACGACAGGCGCCGCAGCTGCGATTGTTAAAGGATATCCATTATGCGGCTCGAATTTTATCCATGCCTGGGAGGCTCTCAAGACGCGCTACGAGAACAAGCGCAATTTAATCGATCATCAATTAAAAACCTTGTTCGATCTGCCGCCTATTGAAAACGAAACCAGCGAGGGAATTTTGAAAATACAAACGACGGTCAACGGTTGTATCACCCTGATGAAAAGTCAAGGAGTTGTCGATTTTTTTGATGCCATGCTCGTCCATATTTGCTCCAGCCGCCTGCCAGCCTCTACGATTGCACAATGGGAGCAGTCGCTTTCATCGCATCGAGAGCTGCCGACTTGGAAACAGATGAACGAGTTTCTCAGCAATCGTTATGAAGTCGTCGAACGCCTTTCGAGCTTCACGGAAGTAAAAGCGCCGGTTCTATCAGCAAGCCAGCCAACTTCATCGACCTACGCGTTCCACACACAAGAGCAAATACCAGGATCGTGTTCCTCGTGCAATGGAAATCACCCTCTACGCCAATGCTCTCAATTTTTGAAGATGCCAGTCGCGGAACGTTTTCAAATCATCACAGAACCAAAGCGTTGCTTCAATTGTCTCGCTACCAGTCACCAACGATCCAATTGCCCCAGTCCACACAACTGTGCGAAGTGCCAACAACGACATCACACTTTGTTGCATGTTTCGAGCGCGGCTGCAACACCGGACAACAAAGTCTCTACCCCCCCATTGACATCTCCCCCGGAGATGGGCCCGTTTCCGACGAGCCAACCGCCGCATTTTCGTGCGCAACCAGAGGCTTCGAGCTCCGTGAGCATCCCCTCCCCGTCACAGGCACACGCACACGTCTCCATCAGCCAGACTCAGGCGCCTTTGCCAACGGTTCGGGCGCTTTTAGATCAAGGTTCGCAGAGGAAATTTCTTACTGCTCGACTGCAGCTGCATTTGAATTTGCCAAGGACTCATAAAATCTGCAACGCCTCTGGCATGGGTGGCCAATGCACCCAAATCGCGAAAAAGAAATGCACCATCACGCTCGACTCGCCTCGTTCTTCGTTCAAGGAAGAAATCGACGCCGTGGTGTTGCCGAAATTGACCAATTGGCTTCCGGCCAAAAGGGTCTCCAATTTGGATCCCCACGAGATCTCATCGTTGGAGCTCGCTGATCCCCGGTTTATGAATCCAGCCCGCATCGATATGGTCATCGGGTCTGATATCATGCCGAAATTACTGCGGCCGCGCGTCAAGATGAATGTCGGAGGAAGCCTTATTGCCCAAAATTCAATATTCGGATGGTATTTGAGTGGGCCAATCGCCAGCGAATCCATCGAAGCGTTTACGACGCAAGTCTCCTCCGGAGACCACCAGGAGTCACTTCACGAGTCACTCAAATCATTTCCAGAACAAGAGGAAGTTTCAGCCTCGCCTCTCCCTCTTCCAGAGGACATCTATTGCGAAAAAATATATTCGCAAATCACATCTAGCAATTCGGATGGTAGGCCCGTTGTGCGTCCACCGTTTAAGATCGAATTTTCTAAAGCCGCTCCTTGCTTGGACTCGTCGCGATTTGGAGCGCTGACGCAATACAGGAGCTTGAAGAAAAGGCTCGCACGGCAGCCACTTATGCGCGACACCTTTAATTCAGTGACCAAGCCCGAGAGTACATCCACGAAGATACGAATCGTTTTCAACACTATCCAAAACTTATCGCTGAACGATGTGGTTTATGTTGGAGCGGTGCTGCAAGCGTATCTGGTCTTTCGTATGATCAGCTGTGCATTCGTCATCCAGCAGTTCGATCCAGGTGGATTTTCACTATCGAGGTGTCGACGCGAGTTTTCCACCTCACGCCGCTGCTTCTGATCGCAACACCTCCCCCTCCCCCTTTTCATTTATTGTTCACTATCTTCTCAACAAAATCGCCTCCGCCTTCTCCTACCAACGTCGCCACGGCCCAAACCAATCGTCTAGCAGACGCGAACTGGATTGAGAAATTATAGTTGCGTAGCGCAAGGCGGGCAGTATGTTCGTTCTTCGCCGCCGCATGGTAGCCGCGCCTTCATGACGTGGCGAATTAACTATCCTCTTTTCGTTTTTCTTCTCTTCTCGAAGTCCGAGTTCGAGCGAGGATGCTTTTTTCGCGCGATACCTTTAAGACTCGTGACACAGACCTCGCCGATGTAACACGCGATCCAAACGACTCGCAAAAATAATCTCGTCGATGAAACTCGTGCGCGCAACATCATCCGCCCGATCAATAATTAAACAAAAAATATATAAAAATCAAAGTGAACTACAAAAAAAAAAAAATAAAAAAAATCAAGGTGAACTACGACAAAAAAAAATATATAAAATCAAAATTTGAATTCAAACAAAACAAAAAAAAACAAAAAACAAAAAAAAACAAAAAAAAACAAAAAAAAAGGATAATTTAATATACCGTTCTACAATATAGAATAATCAACCGCGTCGCGCAAACCGACAAATCGAGCAGCGTACCCGGCACCCCCCAGGGTTATCAACAGAGTAACAGGTACGTCTTTCTCATTTGTTGCCCCTATCCTTAACACTCACAAAGCATTATTTTAACGAAAATAGCTCTCTGCTTTGCACTAAAAATCTCTTGTTCGCATAAAATTTTTGACAGACGTCTTGCTTCGTTCGCTTCTTGACAACAACTAAATTCGTTTCGCGTGCGCTTTTTATATATGTACACGCGAGCAACGAATTTTTGCTCTCACTTGCACATTTTTTGCTCGCGTGCCCAGCCCTGAACATAATCAAAATTCTACATTAGTATTCAGTTTTAAAAGGCAAATTGTTTCCATATTTTGATCGGACAGATTATATCGTAGGTCTGTTAAAATGAGCTTTGGAGCTGAACAGCATGTAGGAGTGTAGGTCTAACTCTTCTTCTTCCTAATCCCTGCAATGTGTTAGAGCTACGCTGCTTCAACATAGGCATGTAGCATGAGGAAAAGAGAAGCATGCAATGGCAGCGAAATCTTTAGCTCTGCTCTGGTGAAATCCATTGCCATTTTTATACCCAGCGTAAGCGGGGTGTATTAGTTTTGTGCAAATCTTGTAACAGGGAGAATTAAGCTCCGGAGATATAGAAAAATGTATATAGAAATGATCAGGATCAAAAACTGAATCGATTTAGACATGTCCGTCTGTCCGTCTGACCGTCTGTCCGTCTGTCCGTCCGTCCGTGGTCGGATCTCCTCCGAAACGGCTAAACCAATGAAGTCGAAATTTGGCACACATGTATATCGGGGACCGAGTATGATCCTAAGTAAAAATGGGAGACATCCGCCCACTGCCACGCCCACAAATGAATTTATTGTGTTTTCAATAAAATGCTTGTAACTTGCGAACCACTCAACACATTTCATTGATATTTGGTGTGCTGGTAAACTACGAAAAGGGACATATCCTGGCAAAAATGGACGCCGCCCTCCTCGAGCCACGCCCACAAATAGAGAAGCAAAACATAGTGCGCTCATAATGTCGGGACGCTGGGTATTTCAAAGTCGGGCTTGACCGACTTTAGCTTTCTTACTTGTTATTTTTAATTTTGGGCGATTTTCGAGTTCATTACATATAAAATATCTACCAAACTCATAAAATGATATGAAAAGCTTGAAAAACATAAAAATAATCAATCTCAATATCAAGGAGAAATATAAATTGTTTTTTAGTTCTACCCTGTCCACTTGACTTTTTGATCACACTGTTTGAGCAAAAATACTAAATTCAATATACAATGAAATTCGTAGCCGTAGTCAAATATGTATGTCAATTTATTACAAAATAAAAACAATCGTGCACATTGAGCAAAAACATATCGTAATACATTTAGTAAAGTTTCAATTATGAACTTTTCAAGCAATATAAAAACCCGAGCTGACGCCGTGTTTCTTTGATAATTTTCTTGCAAGTGGCATCATCATATAGAACTATAGCTGCAACTTCGGCCAAATTTTGGCGCGTTATGGCATGATTTGGTGAAAAAGTTCAACTGTGGTGAACCACGCCATAAGTCGAGTGTTGTGGTGAACCACGTAATAGAAAGTGTGGTGTACCACGTAATAGCTTTTGGCCGAAGTTGCAGCTATAGTTCTATATGGGCATCATAGTGCCATTTGTGTCTACCCGTATTGTTGTTGGTAGCTTTTTGGTGAATTTCTCGAATTTGTTGAATTTCCTAAACCTGCCTAATGGTGTATTTCCCCATCGCGGCAGAGGCTTTTCGACGTCGACCGTTAGACCTACACATGTAGGACTGTAGGTCTAACTATCGACGTCGAAAAGCCTCTGCCGCTAATAAGAAATTCACCATTAGGCAGGTATAGGAAATTCAACTCTTTCGAGAAATTCACCAAAAAGCTACCAACAAAAACCTTAAGCAGGAATAGGAAATTCAACTCTTTCGAGAAATTCACCAGAAAGCTACCAACAACAATACGGGCAGACAACAAGTGGCACTATGATGCCACTTGCAAGAAAATTATAAAAGAAACACGGCGTCGGCTCGGTTTTTTATATTGCTTGAAAAGTTCATAATTGAAACTTTACTAAATGTATTACGATAAGGGTTCTCATCTAATAGTGAAAACTTGATATACTCTTACCCTCATATATCAACTGTCAAATTTTGTATGAAAGTAAGTTTCTGCGTTTTGCACTACGATATGGTAGCGCAAAACGTATATATAAAGCGTATAAACTCGTTTAGTATAAAATCAGCTGTTTTAACTTCACTTGCGCGTAAAATTTTTCGAAGGTGCGTTCATGCAACTTGCCGGATAAATTTATTCAAATGTCAGTTTTGCATGTTTTGCACTATTACATGAGAACCCTTGATATGTTTTTGCTTAATGTGCGCGAATGTTTTCATTTTGTAATAAATTGACATACATTTTTGAATACGGCTACGAATTTGATTGAACATAGAATTTAGTATTTTTGCTGAAATAGTGTGATCAAAAAGTTATGTGCACAAGGTAGGACTAAAAGAACAATTTCTATTTCTCCTTACTATTGAAAATCCTTGATTAGTTTTATGTTTTTCAAGCATTTCATGGCATTTTATGAGTTTGGTAGATATTTTATATGTATTGTACTCGAAAATCGCCCAAAATTAAAAATGAAAGTGGCAATGCATTTCACCAGAGCAGAGCTAAAGATTTCGCTGCCATAGCATGCTTGTCTTTTCCTCATGCTATATGCCCAAGGTATATAGAATACAAGGTATGGCAAACAGCTGTGAAACAAAAAAAATTTGGGCAAGAAGAAGAGAAAAAATGACGTCATGCAGAGAAACTGTTGAGATGGTAACGCTGAAACTCGTTAGTTTCAAATCAAAAGGCGAATCTATTTCTCTTTTAATCGCGATGTTTTGCTTTTCGTAGTGAATTTGAGGATAATAAATAAAAATCGTCATTAATTGCTTCTGGAATTTATTGGTTTATTTGTCAAGGGATTTTTTAAAAAAAGTTTAGTTTAAAATTTTTTTCATTTTATGATTTTTTGTTCTTTTTGAACTTTGAAATAACTTTTCATTTAGTTGTCTTATTTTAAAATACATCCTCGCCCTAAAGAAGAGTTTTTTTATTTTTTCATTGCAATTAATTGCGGAAGCTTCCCGCATATGAGTTGCCAAAAACCCTTCAGCAATTAAGAGTTGATCTTGATTTAAAGCTTCGAACACTTCATTTAATTGCGTGATATGAAGCATCATTTCTTCGGTGGGTTTTGAAAGCCCTCCTTCGTTTAATTGGTTGATCCATGTATGGAATGGTCCCGCTTCATCTCTTGGCACAGCGATTTCCGGGAGCTTGTCCCTCATCCTATGGCAAATGTAACCAGCAAGGTGTTCAAGCCCGTCGTACTGAAGGTCTGTATATTCTTCATGAGGCTCAACATCAGTTTCTTCATTTGACGTTTCCGCATTTATTGCTTTAAACATCATACCTAAATGTAAAAATAATAAAAAAAAAATATTGAAACATTTTAAAACATCATTTTAAATAAACCTGTCAGTGATTTTTCGGTCATTTCCAAATCAGGGGTATCATCGATTTCAACATTTGCGTTGTTGGATAACGCTCCTTCGTTTCTTCCAAGTATGTACGACCGTAAGCGAAATTTAAACTGCAGTTGATCAGGATGATCATGCAGTCCTCCCTTTGATCGAATTACGCCGAAGAAGTTCTCCAAAACATCCTGGTTTAATCTATTTGTGAGAATGAATTTCACACCATACCGCGCTTTGAGGTCAGTTAAAAGAGCCTTTACAGCGTTGTTAGACTGTATGATTCCTAAAAAAAAAAAAATAAAAGAAACATAAAGTTTGTATATCTAATATAAGTAATAATTTAACATTTATAAAACTATGTATAAATATTTACCTCTCTGAAATGGTAAAATGTTTCGCCCCACGGCCCGCATTTGCTTCATTAACGAAGTCATTGCGTCCAATATTTCATCTTGCTCCTGAAGAGCAAGTCCATAAGCATGGGTCCGAGTTCTGGAATCAGCACGTGGAACTCTTGAATTCATCACGTCGAACCAGTTGTTCACCCAAGATTGAAAAAGTTAGTTACATAAATATAAAAATGAAATTACTGAGTATGTCCTTACAATTTTGAAAAGCTGATGACATTCACTCCAGTTAAACCCCTCTAGAAAACCAAGAGTAGCTGCTCTAGAGATAGCTTGGGCAATTGTGTGCGAAAACAGTTTTGCGGCTAGTTTAACTTTCTGCCTTTGAGCGCCCGATACGGTAATGTTTTCCAAGGATATTTTGTTGGTGATAGTCAAGTCATCCGATGTTAGTTCCAGAAGTTTCACAATTATATCTTTGTTGACAACCTTTCCATTTATATAATAACCTTCATCTAAGAAGTGATTTCGAATGAGTTTTAATAAATGGGGAACATCTGCAAACGAATGAACTTTTTCGTTGTCAAACATAAACCTAATGAATAGAATAAAATATTCTTTACGATCCTGTTGGTCCAAAAATATTATTCATTGATATCTCACCATGGTTTTTCTTCGTGTATATCAAGTTCATTTAACAATGATCTGTTTCCTCCACCAAGATCGCAAACAATGGCAACAACTGTATATCCGCAAGACTTACATTCCTTTAAAATACTTAGAAGGGTGTCTTTTGTCATTTTAAAATCAAAATCATGGAAAATTGGTTGTTTCCATTTTGAAGTTAAGCCTAAAATAAGAAATATTTCGTATGAGATTTGTGTTATAGCTATCAACGTAATTAAAAATTTTTGTCTTACCTCTGAGCATTGCTACTTGCACATATCCAACAGGTGCTAATGTTGCGTCCATCTTTCGGTCATAACAGTATGATTTTCGAATTTTCATCTCATCAAAGCTTAAGATGCAAATTTTCTGGTTCTCAGTCATGTGAGTGGAAGCTCTCAAAATTTTGAAAACTGGAGTCAATAGTCCTCTGGATATTGTTATTGTTTGAGCCCATTGATTGAGTGTTCGCACAGCCGGAAGAGGAAATTTTTTTCTATATAATAATTTATATAGTCTTGAACCTGTTGCATACAATGTAATTGATTGTGCGATGTCTTCTTCACTCCATTTAGTCTTACATCCAGTCTTCAATAGTCCAATTTGGGTCTTTGTAAAAATTGTTAGCAGTTTTTCCTCCAGATTTGAGTAGCTGCTCTTGGATTGCTCAAGTTTTTCTTCCAAACATTCAATTTGGTATTCGTGAATCGCTTCCATTTTTTGCATTTCCTCCGTTTTCATATTTAATTTTTGATTTGATTTTTTATTTAACTTTTTTACAGTTTTGTTCTCTCTTCTCAGTAAATATCTGTTAGCAAGTTATACGTTAACAACATTAGTATAAACGAATGCAATAAAAAAACATAAATTACTGTTAAATGAAAATGATTAAGAATGTAACATACCTTTCGGATTTCAAATTTCGAATTGTCGATTTGCATTTTTTTAGTTGTTGTTTTAAATTTTCATTTTCCATTTTGAGATTGTCGCTGTAAAAACATTATTCACGAATATTAAAAATAAAATTGAAGCTAATGACACAGATAAAAAATACAACTCACATATCCGATTGCAAATTTTCAAATGTTCCCGCACTTAAATTGGGTGAAACATTCTCACCTTCTTCCGCGAAGCTCATATCCTCCACCGCTATGTTCTCATCAACTCTTGCCAAGGGAAATTTTGTGGTTTCATAAGAAAAAATTGATGGTACTACATCTCGCTTTAATTTTCGTGCATTTGCAAATCCTTTAAATATAATAAATATATATGAATACTGAGATGTTTTTAACCAACAATACCGCTTACCCATTTCGTACTGCATATTATTTTCAATATCTTCTGCTTGGAAATGATGCATACAAATGTGCAAGTTTTCCCGCGCACATTCTGCTTTCCTTTGGCAAAAATTTAGCCATTTCTCCTTTAAAACAGGATTAGTTGGCAATTTAAAAAAACTTACGCCTGGAGCTAAGTCCGTAGAGCGACAATCCGGTACGGCACAAACTTTCATTATTTCTCTTTTGCTTTACAAACTTTAAACACTTCGAAAACTTTATAAGAATGAAATTCATTTGCATGTAAACAAAAAACATTTGTTTGCGACGTTGCCAACGCAAATATTATCTCGGTGACGTCACGAAAATTTTGAAATTTTTCGAAATACGGTACCTTGCAATGCCATACCTTCTATTCTATATACCTTGCTATATGCCTATGTTGAAGCAGCGTAGCTCTAACACGTTGCAGGGATTAGGAAGAAGAAGAGTTAGACCTACACAGTGTTGCCAGTTTAGAGGTTTTTCCTCTAAATTTAGAGGTTTTTTATTAATTTAGAGGTAGATTTAGAGGGACAAAACTATTAGAGGAATTGGTTCCCGCAGCTTTTTCGTCCGCGGTCAGACCACATTCTGTCTTTCAAAGAACTTCAAGGTCACACACGTGAAACAATGCTGCGGTTGAGAGAGCATTTTTCACCGTGAATATTATAAAGAGCAAATTGAGAAATAAAACTTCAATTCGAACTGCCGATGCCATAACGCGAAAAAGACTCTTGATTGAGTCATCTAAATCTTTTAATCCTTCCACAAAAATGTTAAAAAAATTCAACAATGAGACAACACCTACCAATGTGAATGCGATAACGAAGTATTAGACGCTTTCGCAGGGTATGACCCTTCAGCTTCACTTTAAATTGTTGTTTTTGCTGTTTGTTGAAACTTTTTCTGTTGTTCCCAAATAAAAAATGTAACCCCACCCAAGAGGCTCCTGCACTCAGATCCATAAACTCACACATTAAATTGGAAAAAATGATACGCTTACGAATTGGACATATGAAACACACACACGAACACCTCTTAAGAGGCAGGCTCCCAAATCCATGCCCGTTCTGCAACACACTCCCACCCACCGCCGAGCTTTTTCTCGACAACTGTACTGCGCTTACGAACAAACGCCGGCTAATATTTGGAACATCTACACCATCAAGCTTCCTTCACCCGCTAAATCCTGAAAACACAACACTAATATACAATTTTTTGGCACTAAGTAAACTAATTAATTTCATATAATTAAAAACTTTATATACATATATACATGTAAATAAGAACGCTCATCCTTATATCACAAGGGAGTCGAAGGCTTATAGGCTAGTGCTCCGGTTAACACTGTAATATTATAATTAACTTATAATATTTCAAGTTGTAAATAAATAAATAAAAAATGTAACAAAGATGATTTGCCCTTATATTAATATATTTTCTAAAATTTAGAGGGATTTTTAGAGGTTTTTAAAAATTTTTTTAGAGGGAAACACTGTATTTTAGAGGGAAATTGAATGACATTTAGAGGGAAGGCTCGAAAAAAACCTTGCAGCACTGGACCTACAATCCTACATGGTTGTCCGTGCCTTGTTCGCGTTATGAGCTGGCTCCAATCGCCAAGTGTAGCTCACATCAAAAGCCTGACGACGGTCATTTAAACGTGTTCTAACCTTAAATTTCGGCACTCGTATTGGACAAGTTCAACAATGATACATCGTTCTAACCTAACAAATTCGAAAATAATCCTAACGACGGTCATTTAAACGTTCGATCCTTTACATATTATTGCAAAAGTTTTATCCTGGCATATGTGGACCTAACTGTGTCCCTGCCATTTATATTATAGTAAAAAAAAAATTCATATGTCAACATAACCTCAAATCAGGAAGATACTTAATTAACTGTTTTTACGTTTTTCAGCTCTGCACCAAAGAAATCCGTGTTATTTCTAAAGAAATGTGCTACCATAAAAGCGTCCACTTGAGGAAGGTTGTTGCTATCAGCTCGCACAAAATTATTTTTCATTGTAAGCTGCAGGGACCGTAACGGTTATAACGTTTATAGATAAACGTCAGTTAATAACGGTTATTGTAAGACGAAAATTTTTTCCAGCCTGAATAATCGTTATTCTGGGCTATTTATTTTTTCCAGCCTTTCCTGTTTTCGGCTAAGCAATACGCCATTTTGTAAAACTTTGTATGCAATTCTATACTTCATTACTTCCCCTTTTAGAATTTATGAAAAATAGGCATGGCCCGCCCATTTTACCTTAAAGGCATTTTTAAAATCTATTAAACGAAAAGGCCTATTCACTTTATACTCGGAATATAGGTATATGTTGTCGGAAGGTTTTCGAATGAACCAAAAATGGGCGTGTCCCGCCCACCTTTTAGGTATTTGGCTGAAAACACAGCAAAGCCAACAAAACGTTTTTATACCCGACACACTCTGTGTAGAGGGTATATTGCATTTGTGTGGTTGTGTGTAACACCCAGAACTCGAGGATATAGACTATACAAAAATTATATAGAAATGATCAGTATCGCTAGGAGATTCGATTAAGCCATGTCCGTCTGTCTGTCTGTCTGTCCGTCTGTCCGTATACAGTTTCTTATCGAAGAAGTTGAGCTATCTTGATGAAACTCGGTATGCGTGTTCACAGGAACATGAGTATAAACGAGTTCAAGAATGGATCCGATCGGACCATTTTTTAGGGTACCTCCAGTTCTTGACACTTCGAACTTTTGTAAAGAAGTAAACTATTAAAAAGTATCAATTGCTACAGTCACTACACTCCCTAACTAAAATTCTACCTAATTTGTTATTTAATATTTTTTACCGCTTATTCCCCAATTTTATTACGATAATAAAAACAGAAATTTTTGTATGAACGAGGGCGGTTCAATAAGTACCCGTGTTTGACGACATAGGGCGTCCCTGAGGGAAGTAGGTGTTATCATCGTCTGTTGCCATCTATAAAACGGCTGCAAAACAAATTTCAAGAAGAAATTGAAGAATTCAAGAATTTGAAGAAATGGCTCGGGGGGAAAAATTTTGTCTCAAATGAGGAAGTCATCGCCGAGACAGAGGCGTACGTTGGAGAGTTCGACAAATTATATTTTTGGAGGGTTTACAAAAATGCAGCGACGTTAGGAGCAGTGCATCTTTATAAAAAAGGAATTTGTTGAAAAAAAAAAATTTTTTTTTGAAGAAAGGGTGTCTTCATATCTAACACGGGTACTTATTGAACCGCCCTCGTACCTCAAAAAAATGATCATAGATGTATAGTAGTCGGTTTTTATTGTCAGGTGCATCTGACTATAACACCCTTACTGGTTTTTTTAGTAGCAGTTAAATATGTATATAAACAAGCGCCAAAAAATAGGGGAGAAGAGGCATATACCGTACACCTAACTTTAACCGTCATTCTCTTAGAAACTATTAAAGTTAGGACAATGAGTATTGGCTCAAATCATTCCAAATTTATTTAATTATTATGTGACAAAAGCAAAATAAGATAAGCCTCATACAAAAGCTTTGAAAGCATATAAATTGAAAAGACCCAAAGTACGGAATTACCCGACAGTGGAGGGTAATTCCGTACAACGATAGTTTAATTTCGTACACTCTTATCTGAAAAGCAATGTAAGGATTTCTTTTTGAAATAAAACAATTTTGAATAAGTTTTAAGGTTTTTTTTTTTCTCAGTAAAAAACAAATTAAAAAGCTTATTCTGACAAAAACCGAAGCAAACAAGTGTTTTGAAATAAAATATTAAATACAAAAGCTTATTAAATGAAAATACATGGAGTTAGTTGCAGAATAGACAGGTGTATCATCCGCAGAAATCTCCCCACTGCACATAACATGTGTCCAGTTTCCGCATGAGATACACCTGTACCATAGCTCAATTTTTTTTTCCAAATTCACCACATATAGGGCACAACTCGATATCTTGCGACTGTGTTGTGGATTTCTTTTTGGTTAATATGGACATCTTAAGTTTCTTCGATTTATTTTCTTTTGCTGTTTTCTTTTTGTTTTTAATTTCATATTCTTTTTCTCTTTTAATCAATCTTTTTTTCTCCTTTTCTTCTAATAAGGCCTTCATTGGACTGGAAGTGAGTATAATTGAGTGTTGCGTCCTTCTCTTTTCACGTGCTCTTTGTGTTTCATGATTTTCCTGAAGACATGGCAGTTTAGAAATATCACTGAATGACACTTCTAGAGATGAACTCATGTTCCCTTTTGATATGCTTGGTATGTCATCGGGATCAATATATGTGGATATATCCGGTACACCACCTAGCACACTTGCAGATGCACCTTGCGTTCCTGACTCCAATTTTTTTATGAAAGCGGGTAATACCGTACACTGTACGGAATTACCCGAAATCGAGTTTTGGGGTTAAAAACCTTATAGTTATAAAAATAACTATACTTCTGATAAAAACCGTCAATATCTTCTTCCTTACAGTCTCAAATCCTTAAAAAAAAGACCTTTGGTCCAAAATTCTATAAAAATATCTACTAACGGCTTATTTTCTGACGATGAAAAGTTATATCAACGACCGCAAAAACAAACCACGTGCAATCTCACGAAAAACTTTCCAAAGACTGATGAAATAACATCTGACATGTACTAAAGAGTACTATACGAACATTAAAAAAAAATAAAAACACATGATTATCTATTATTTCTGTTAGAAATCGCCTGTACGGAATTAGCCGCTGTACGGTATTAGGCTCCTCTCCCCTACAATTGTTTTGTTCATTAAAATTGCTGTTTTTTTTTAGAATGGAGAGCTGCAATATAATGTTTTCCTTTATTTTCAATTTGAAACAGCTTAAACGAGTGATGCTCGACGTCTACAATGCAAACAAGTAAGGGTGTTATAGCCAAGCGAGGCTGACAATACAATACCCGACACACTACCCACTTGTGCAATTCTTGAAAATCTAATAGGAGGCCTAAAATAAGCTCATAATTCTAAATATCTTTGAAAATTCGCGAAAAAATTAAGTTTTGTGCAGTTTCAGAATTTTTTAATAGACCCTGGTCCTGGAGGTACCCTTAATATTGGGTCGATCGAGAAAATTTTGGGAGAAAACGGTAACAGCCATAGAAGAAACCAACATGCCAATTTTCATTTAAATCCCATTTGAATTGGCGGCGTGGGACACTATTTTCGAAAACCGCCCTTCGGCCACGCCCCTTTTTCAATTTTTTAAAATGATATTTAAAACCCTAAGTTATGCCCACATATCAAATTTTATTCAAATACTTTTAAAAAAATGTCGCTTTTAGAGCAGTTTTTGTGATTTTCATAACAGACCCTAGTACTGGAGGTACCCTAAAAAATGGTCCGATCGGATCCATTCTTGAACTCGTTTTTACTCATGTTCCTGTGAACACGCATACCGAGTTTCATCAAGATAGCTCAACTTCTTCGATAAGAAACTGTATACGGACAGACAGACCAGTGCCGTAGCAATTCCGTTTTGCGTGGAGGGGCAAAATTATTTATTTAATTTGCGTGGGGGGGGAAAATTATTTGCTTAATTTTAACGTCTATTTTAATTAAAACCACATTACATACACCCTTTCAATGCACGTTTTTTCGATTGTCATTTATTTATTCTCCTTTTGCTAATTTTTTTCATGGGCAAAAAAAAATGCGTGGGGGGGCAAAGCCCCCTTTTGCCCCTATGGTTGCTACGGCTCTGAGACAGACAAACAGACGGACCGACAGACAGACAGACAGACGGACATTTCTTAATCGAATCTCCTAGCGATACTGATCATTTCTATATAATTTTTGTATAGTCTATATCCTCGAGTTCTGGGTGTTACACACAACCACACAAATGCAATATACCCTCTACACAGAGTGTGTCGGGTATAAAAACGTTTTGTTGGCTTTGCTGTGTTTTCAGCCAAATGCCTAAAAGGTGGGCGGGACACGCCCATTTTTGGTTCATTCGAAAACCTTCCGACAACATATACCTATGTATATTCCGAGTATAAAGTGAATATGCCTTTTCGTTTAATAGATTTTAAAAATGCCTTTAAGGTAAAATGGGCGGGCCACGCCTATTTTTCATAAATTCTAAAATGGGAAGTAATGAAGTATAGAATTGCATCCAAAGTTTTACAAAATGGCGTATTGCTTAGCCGAAAACAGGAAAGGCTGGAAAAAATGAATAGCCCAGAATAACGATTATTCAGGCTGGAAAAAATAAATAGCCCAGAATAACGATTATTCAGGCTGGAAAAAATAAACAGCAAAAAATAACGGTTATTTTTTTGACTTAAAAAAAAAAACAAAGATTTAAAAATTATGTGTTCAAATTGAAGTCAAGGACGTGACAATCAAAACTGTGTCTTCAAAATTTTTCTTCGTCAAGGATTTCCCTTTGCTTTTTTTGTTTAAAGTTTCGCAAATAACCGTTACTTTCGGTCCCTGGTAAGCTGAAGTGCATGCACTCAAAGTAGAATGCTTTTGAATATTGTAAACAAAACACAGCTGTTTTTGTTTACTGGCTATTGACGTCACTATGCTTCGACCAATCACAGACCGTTTGAAATTTACAACAATTTATTTTAAAAAATAGCAATTTTCATTTGTGTTTTTTGTATAAAATAAACATATAATTGTTTAAATTTTATTCAAATATCAATTTTTACACTATTTTCTACAAGAATAACCACAAATTCTTACAAAACTTTAATGGTGTCAAATACCCTATTTTTTAGAGAACGGAAAAATGAATTTTTTTTAGCTCACATATACAATTAATATCTGTAAGTTGTATTCCTTTAATTAGTTTCTGTTCAGCGGCCAATGATTTCAAAAAAGTTCCTTTAATTGCAAATTTAATGTCGTCATTGATTTCTGAAAATAATTTGTCCATATAGTAATTTCATAATGGTATATTTCACTCCTGCTTTGCAGCCTTGTAGGGAGTACATAACTCATCGTCCTGTTGCTTTAAAACAAGTCTTCATCCGCGAAAAGGGTTTACCTGTGCTCTTAACCCATTTCCCTAACCACTTTGCACTCACAGCAAACTCTTAAAGATTGAGAAGAAAATTTCAAACCTTTTCTAAAATATACAAAATTGCAGGGACTGATTAATAGGCTTAGGGCCGGTAAATCAGCTACGATGTTTAAACTTCAGTGTTCCAGTTAAAACTACTCGAAATGAAAAAACATGTTTATCGCATGCGTTAGAAAATTGGTCCCCCTAAAGTCCCCCCTAAGAGCCAAAAAACCTAAAGTCGCTCGTTCATATTAGGGTACAAATCACCGTAGAGAAATTCTGTATGATGTCGACAGGAGGCACGTGGAAGAGAGAAAAGCTTCCATACCACATCCCCAAATGTCCCTCACCATAAAACCAACTTTGTTGCCGGTAATTTGTCGTCGCTAGGGGAATCCCCTAGATAGGTCAACAACGGAGGAACATCTTTCTTTATACTATTCAGCTTTCATAGTTTCACTTAGCCTACTTTGAAAAAAAAAGCAGTCCACTGTCTCGCAAATAAAGATATTTTTTTTAAAATATTGGGAAATCAAAACTACATATTCCCATTATGCTTAACCATGTAGTTTAGTAAATACTTCATATTAATATGCATCTTGAGAAAATACTTTTATCTTAAAATTTAGATCAAATTTTCGTTTAACTTTAAGAAAACTTCAGTTTAACTGTAACTCATTTACCGGCCCTTAAAACATACAGCCCTATTCGAAATGAATATTCCCCGGGAAGTCTGTTCTTAGACAATTTTTCTCTGTGGAAACGAGCTGTTCTAATCGGCCAATAATAGGGAGAATGTGATGATTTTTGCTTAAAAATGTTTAAAGTTCTTGCTCCCTTTATATTCAAAACTTTCCCAGCGTGTTTAGAATGGGAATATTTTTTTCAAATCTACAAACGGAAAAATTACCGGTGTATTTACTGAATCGGGCTCAGCGTTCGGACTACGGAAATCATTTCGTAGTAAATTAGACCGCAAGAAATCGGTATCAGAAATAAAATTTGTTTGCGATAGTAAATTAGGAATTTCTCATTCGCATAAAAAAAAAAAGCTCAACGTCTTATTCGGCATAACATTATAATTATTTAGCTTATTGAAGGCTTGAAATCGAGCAGTATGAATGTCAAACTCCGATTAGTAAAAAGTGCGCTAAAAGCCATAAATGTTTCCGAACTCTCTATTCTAGCAAGCATATCGCAGCACGAGTGAAACAGTGTTTTGAAAATGGCATCAGGGTGCAATCTTTCGCAACTTTTGGAGACTAAAGTCGGAGACATAGTTTAGCTCGTGAAATAAATGTCTACATTTATCAGGATAAAGGCTGAATGCGGAGTAGATTTCCACAAAATTAAAAAGTAAAACGGAGTAAGATTCTGAACTCCGATCTGAGTATAGTGCGAACCATATATTACTAAATATTAAGCAACTCTCATAGTATTATTGGTGGGACATTTCGCGCTGTTAGAAAGAGATTGTTACTCGGCAGGCAAAAAAAGAGCGAAATTACAAGTTCGCCTCGATTATCTGCATTTGACTATATGTTGACTCTTAAACAACAACTATGCTTGTTGAGTTGAAGTAGGCGCCCGTTGCATAATTCTTATGGCAAAATCTAAAAACGATAGCACGCGCCCGAGCAAATTCCAAGGTCCGGCCTAACAAATCTTATTCAAGATCATTGTAACAATGGTCAACAATGTAGATAACTCATGCTACATGTATAAGTGTTCGTCAAATATTTTTCTAGACTTAAAATCATTTAGTTTTCGAACGTAAAATATGGTTTTTTATAGTCAAGATTAGATCAAAATCTGTTACGTGAAATTTCCATTTTGTTCTTGCGAACGAGGCGTAAAGAAGAGCATCTCTATGCTTCGATCATATGACCGAAATGTTTCGTTTACATAGAACAGAACAGCTGATATGAAGCTTTTCAGTGATAGTAGAAAAAATTCGGATAGTTTCAGAGTAAGCCGAAACTAATGGCTCAAAGTACATGTATCGAACAAATCATGCGTAGAAAAAATGACAAAAAATTCTTCTTTAGAAACTCCTCTCTTGAAAAGGGCACAGTGATTGCATAATTTTTCATGCAGAAATCGATAAAGGTTGTATACAGGAAAAGAAAAACATTAAAAAATTTCAAACGCAAGATATGCTATAGTTATCAAAATTGAGTGAGTACTAAAATACATTCTAGCATCACTATTCGGTTGTAAGTGTTGGGAGTGCCACATATAGTAATATATGGTCCCGCCCAAAATCTATGAGAGTGACATATATAGTAATAAGTATATGATAGTTATATAATATATGGTGCGAACGCTGATCGGGCTGCTTTTCAGTGCCGTAGCAATTCTGTTTTGCGTGCGGGGAAAAATTATTTTTCCAATTTGCGTGGGGGGAAAAATTATTTCTTCAATTTTATTCATGGGCAAAAACAAAAATGCGTGGGGGGAAAATCCCCCTCTTTCCCCTATGGTTGCTACGGCACTGCTGCTTTTGATTATTTTTTGGTGTTTCTTCGATATGTTGTCCTCGACGAAACCTGAATGGCTTGCTGTATCAGTTCTACGAAGGGGGTTATCACGATTTTCGAACCTAAAAACAATGGGAAAACTTGTCACGTTTCGATGGAAATTTTACATTCAAATCTTGACAGTTAATTTCCCATTTAGAAAATTTTCCATTTTTTTTTTTAAATTTAGAAAACTGAATAAATCCCATTAATCACTATCATTACGAAGATATTCGATCAAGTGTGCCAGTAAGTCAGTAGTAATTCTTTAAGCCTTTACTTCTGGCTGCGTCAGCCTACCTGTCTACCTTTCAGTGTTTCTCTTTAACCCTTTCGACCCGGATGGTACATATATGTATGTACCACATAAAGTTTAAACCTCTGGACGGTTGGTTCACATTTGTACCATATAACATCTAGGATTGTATGTTGGTGTACCTCCACCCTATAAGTCCCCCAATTGTTGTTTCTCAGATTTTCATTCACTCATAATTTTGAAATACCTAAATATCAGCTTCGAATCAAACATTTAACCTTAAAATTGCAATTTGAAAGCCGGGTTGAAAGGATTAATGCGCCAGGTAATTCGATTTAGCATTTCAATTAGTTAGTCAGCCTTTCAGTATAGCTATCTGTCCATCTTTTGAGAGATTTATCCTTCTGTCAGCCCATACTTTCGTATTTTTGTGTCTTTCTCGCTTCCGCTGAAACGACGAGTACATCTTTCTGTCCATCAGTCTGGAGAAGTCTTGGTAATCATGATATATGAGTCAGCTTTCAACAACCACAACTTAGTTGTTTATTTATTTATTATTTAAATTATGCAGTATTTGAAATACTGAATAATATCATTGCTTTGGAGCGCTAGCGGTGGGCCATCGGCTCGCTGGTGAATTTAGCTTATTTTTAAATATTAGTTAGTATATGTGTGTCTATTGTATCTAAATTATGTACATATTTACAGTGATCTCATGGTAAGATTGTATTCATTTTTGTCTTATATATATATTAGTAATGTATTATATGAGGTGGAGCCATGAGCTGTCAATCAGGAACTTGTTGATTTTTTTAATGTTTTCAGTGGTGACATCTTGGAGTAGTGTTGTAGGCGTATTGTTATTGAAGATTTTCTTCCGCAGATTGGAAAGAGTTTGGCAGTCATTGAGGATGTGACTTACAGACAAAGGATCGTTGTTGGTGCATCGGGTACATATAGGGCGAATCTCTTTTGAGTATAGATGGGAATGTGTTGCTTTTGTGTGTCCCATGCGGAGACGGATGAATGGGCGTAGTGTTGGGGCTGAGAGTGATGGGTAATATTGAAGTTTGCCAGTTTGGTTGTTGTTTTTGTAAAAGTGATTGTAGTTAGTCCAGTTTTCTGAGCGGCTTTTGTTTAATTGTTTTATCGCCATGCCTTTGGCTTCTGATTTGGATAGAGTTGTAGTTAGGAGTGTTGGAGTCATGGCTGTGTCTTTGGCAGCAATGTCGGCGTGTTCATTACCGAATATGCCCAGATGGCTAGGGACCCACATTATGTTAATTTTTTTCAGAAAGCGGATCAGGTCGCTTCTTGTGGCCACAGTGAGAGTGTCATCGGTCTTTAGGGCCTTAAGGGCGCAGAAGCAGCTGAGGCTGTCGGTGCATATTACTGTTTTGCCTTTGTTCTTAGCTGCGTATTGTGTTGCATGATAGATTGCTATTTTTTCTGCGGAGGCTGATGAATTATAAGTTTGGAGGATTCCGTGTTTGATAAATTCACCATTTTCTTTAACAATTGCAAAACCCACATGACTGGATGTCTTGGAGCCGTCCGTAAATATTAATTGCCAACCAGCTGCGTGGAGTTGAGCCCTTTTCTTCAAATATAGTTGTTTGTATATTGTTGGATTTGTAACGGATTTTTTGTGTTCCGCTAGAGTTGAGATGAAGGATGATACTTCTAGTTTCCAAGGTGGCGCTTGTAGTTGTTTTCCCAGTTTGAGTTTGAAACTTAGTTGTTTATCATTCATTTGTCGTCAATTTATTTCAAAATTCTTAATTCATTATTTTTTCTCAAATATATTTTTCAAAATTTTCATTAAGTTAATTTGTCTCATAACTTATGTAACATACATGTGCGTTTACAACAGGCACATCCATACATACGAATACTACATTATATGACGATAAATTTTATGAAAAATTTCAAGGGCCAAGATCAAGAACATAATAAATTATATAATTCTCTAAAACTCTTAACTAAGATAACTAAATAAAGTGATATAACTAATTTAAATTATAATACTTCAATGCGTATAAAAATATCATTAAAATATATATATAATATACATATATAATATACATATATATGTATATATATCGTATGTATAAAGCGTATAATTGTTCGCAAAACGTAATAGACTTCAAATTTGCAACACAAAGCGTTCTATATTTCCAAAATCGAGATGACCTTGGCCTGATTTGCAACACCGAAGGAATATCTGTAAACATTCAACATATGTTAAGGTATGAAAGCAGTTACATTCAAATCCATAGTTGATTAATATTGGCTCCATGTGCATCCATATGGTTGAAATTCGCAGCAATTCCTGCGTCATTGGAAATCAGGCATTAACTTCGGATTCCACTTTTTTATAGAATTCCGTTATTCGAAACGTTTTCAAACCATTCCAAAAGAAAATAATTGGTGGGAGGGGGAGGGGGATTTACAATAGAAAAGAATAGAAATGTAAATTTAAAAATTCGCTTCTCGCCCTCTGGCCAATTTGATGAAACTTAATTTGATAGGAAAATCCATGAACTCGCTTTAAATAAAGTTGCCATTTCGATGGAAATCTAATCTTTGCCACAGAGATCATTTTGAATTGTAACTCTTCCTAGATTTGGAAAAAATTTCGAAGAATTAATATTTTTCTTTATATTAAAAGAGATCAAAAATCATTTGAAGCTAAATTTCAATTCTATGGTCTGCGAATATTTGAGCAGAAAGGTTTCTAATCATGCTGATATTTTATGGTACTCGTCGACGTGTTTTGGCGGATACTCTAACGGCCCAAATATACATGCAATCAGTTACGGCTGATGTTTTAAACACCGCAGAAAAAAAAAAAAAATAAAGAAAAAATAACAAATTCCCAATAGTAACTATGTGGAAGCAGAAAAATTTATAAAAATAAATAAAAAATTATGATAAAAAATAAGTGGCTGGCTTCAACGCAGCAGATCAATATCGGCTTCTTCTTCAAAGAGCGGATCGTCTTGGTCGGCGATAAGACGACCTATACTTGCAAATTCAACGGGATATGTTGAAACCTCCACCACATCGCTCTCTGAGGATGAGGAAATTTCAATACAGGCCACTGGTGGACGAATGTCGCACAACGACGAGATGCAAACTTTTAGACCACTAGCGCTACGTGGAACAACTGAGAAATTCTTCGCTTTCGTTCGCTCCTGTCTCTCTGGCAATGGTTTTTTCATACCAAACAATTTACGGTTCGCCGAACGATTGGATGAAGAGTCCTTGCTTTGCTTTGGTTCGTAGTCTTCATCCGACTCGCTGCACGATACCGAAACATTTCGGCGTTTACGTATCTTATTACTTTTCGGTGTCGGACTGGTATTCTCTTCCATGTAAAAGTATTCTGAAACGTAAGAGAGTTCATGTTCATAATGAAATATTCTTAAGATGCGGATTTCTAGATACTTACTTGGTTTGGTCTTAGTTCTTCTCTTTTGACGTTCGGCGTTTTCCTTTATAAACTTATCCATATTGAGTCGCTTCACTCGGACAACTGGCTCAAGTGCGACTCGCGATTCGGAGCGACTCAATTCGATTCGATTGAGCAGAACGACACATTTCCTGCGCAAGCAGAACTCAACGAGTTCCTCTTTATGCTTTCTTGCGGCCTCCACTTCCACATCGATAATCTCAGAAGAACTTGATTCGACACGTTGTCCAGAGTGAGCGTGCGTCCCGCTCGATGACTGTGATGAACTTGTATCCTCGCTCAGCAGCTGCGTCGATAAAAACTCACTGAAGGATTTCGGCTTACCGGTCAATTGTTTGTTACCGTTGTTGTATGTTTCAATATCGTTTTGAGTTGTACTATGGACTTCGACCTTTTCAGTTTCGGCTTCTTTCAGTATGGGTATATGTATACTGCTATCTCCAGTTGTTGTCGTCTCAATTGATACAATCTCATCCATGGACTCTTGCTCTTCAGTTTTTGAACATGCCGTTGAATCGATTGTGGTCTCAGTTTCATACTGATTCAATGGAGCTAAGCTGGGTACTTTTGTTGTTGTTGTCGAAACCGCAAATTCTTCGTCTTGGCTACTATCATTCGAGGCTTTTACTTCGCCATCCAGAGCAGTGGCATTTGCATCTATACAGTCGGCTGGTACGATGGCAATATTTCGCTTATCGGATACAGCGCTAAATGTTGTGCTGAATGAAATCGGTGGAAGTACTTTAACGGGTTCAACTATGGTATTCGATGAAGACGAATTGCCAGAGTTATCTGCTTCACTTGAAGTTCCATTATTTTTTGTACAATCCATGTCTGTCTCCTCATTTTGCATTTCTTGTCCATTTTTAATTGAATAATTATTGATTGTTTGACAATTCTTTTTGATAATGTGAATTGGCAAAAGCTCTGCCCATGCATCTTCTGATCTCTCATCGGAAGAACTAAATTCGGTATCCGAAACATTCATCGTGCCATGTAAACTTTGTTCATCAATACTCGCATCATCATCACTACTCTCGCTAATTGTGTCATCCCCTTTCTCACCGCCTTGTCCAGTTTCCATGCCGCATTCATTCACAGCGTTCGATTTCGTACAAAAATCATTGACCTTTTTGATTAAACTGAATGTTCTTTGTGATGAAGATGGCAATTCCAAGACTTGGAGGCTCATTTCATTTTGTTTTTCATTCTGTGTGAGGCATTCCAAAATATCTACGTTAGGTGTGAATCCCCCAGTTAAATTTGTGTTTTGCATTGAATTTTTAATGCATTCTTTTGAATCGCTACCCTCGCATGTCTCACTTGTATTTGTATGAGCTTCCGCTTGCGACTCCGATTCCTTTGGTTCTTCTTTGATCGCCATAGAGCTAGTAGCCTTTGAAACTTCATCTTTTTTCTTTGCCACCTTGGAATTATTATCCTCTTTGAACATTGCTGATGCAATAACTGCTGCTGCACGACGAGCACTTATTCTCTTCATACCGCCACCAAAATTCTCACTACCAAGTTCATGGCCTTCCTCTTGGAGTTCAGATGGATTGCTTAGATTTTCGATTGCATAGTATTCTGAAACAAGAGTTTTTAAGATAGCAAATATTTTTATATTCTCTAGAAACCCCATTGGCCAACTCACCACTATCAACCCTAGTTGGTTGATTCTTTTGTTGACTCTTCTTTTTGTTAGCATCCTGCTCAATATGCAAATCTTCATCATCACTATCATCTAGCTCGTCTCCAATGTAATCATTTTCATAGCCCTCCTCAATACTTCCATAGTCCAATTGAGGCCAATTCTTATATTTATCGTAATCGATTTTTAAATACTTCAAGCGATCATTCGCTTCAGCCATATTCGATTCCACAAGTTCTCGTTTATACGCCGGATTTGTTAATAACATCTTGCATCGCTTTCTTAAAATCGGCCACTCTGCAGCCCATGTAAAGTTAGCGTGTCGTGGTGAGAAAGTTACAGTCAAAAGATCCTTAATAATATTCTCGGGAAGGCGCAGCATACGCAGGGCTTTCGCCAGCACATCGTAGTCATTCTCTGCCGTTTCGCCTGATGACATCTTAGCGATCTGTGTTACATCGAATGTGGAACTTAATAGACCATATTTGGCATTCATAAAAGCGCAGATGACTTCATCTTCTTTATCAGCGGATTTATCTGTCTGCTTCAAAATCATTTCATCTCGATCACCTTTATTGAGTAAATTGACCGTTCGAAAGAATCGAGTTCCACAGTAAAGAACCTTTTCATAGTACACGCGAACTGGATGCAAATAGAATGCAGTCAGCCAAAATTCTTGTTCCATAAAAATATGATCTTGAAAGATTAATGCTAAATCCTCAAAGCGTTTCGCCAGACGGTGCTCTAAGCTCATCATAAATTGCGTTGTCAGACCTGGGTGATAACACCATTTTTCGATATCATTCAACTCGCGTCCGATAATCTTAAGAAGCAGCACAAGTTTGGCAAAATGCCATCCTTTGTATTTCTAATAAAAACGATCGAGCGAGAAAAAATTAAATTAATGAAACACATCCAATAAGTGAAGCAAACATCAGTTGAGTGACTTAAGACTTACGGTTTTCGATAGCACACCATAGAACTCATTTGTAACTAATTCAGTATTCGGCATGGTTTGAAAGACCGGATCGTAACGTTTCTCATTCTGCGTTTCGAAGAGTTCAGCACGCTCTTGTTCGGACTGAACGGTGCTAGGCTTGTGATTCACCAGATTGCTGCTATGATTACCTTTGCAGATCGCAGCTTTAAGATTGGTTAGATCTCTAATAGTGTATGTTATATTATGACTAGTGGCCTGCAAGTTTTGCTTGTGCACCTCGTCCAATATAAACAGTTCACTTCGTTCTCGCTCAACGACATAGAAACGCATTGTTTCCTTATATTTCTCTATGTTTGCTTTGAAGTCGCCTTTATTGAATTGATTCATCTCGACGAGAATACTGGCAAGAAGGTATGTGGCATAAGCATGCGAGACTGCACCGAACAGCGTGCTGCAGCTCTCTCGCGATAAATCACCCAGAACCGATTCTATGAACTCTTGAACAGTTTGATTTAGTCTAACGCTGGTCA
This sequence comes from Chlorops oryzae, assembly GCA_020466095.1. Taxonomy (NCBI): domain Eukaryota; kingdom Metazoa; phylum Arthropoda; class Insecta; order Diptera; family Chloropidae; genus Chlorops; species Chlorops oryzae. The sequence goes on along the minus strand of CM035806.1, from coordinate 122,392,753 downwards.
ATGCAAAAAGGTGGGAAGGGGTTAGTGATGCGTCTTCAAAATTAACATCGCATATCTTTCCAGACCTCTGCACATCTGTGATACATTTATGGTAGAATCTTATGTTGTTTATCTGAATAGGATAAATCGTCATTTTCATTTATAGTGATTGCTCTCATTGATGTTTTTAATAAATCGGTAATCGCTAACTCACCATATTATCAATCTCGAATCCGACGGCACTATCCTTTTCGAAAACGGTCATAAGGTACGTATGACAAATCATGTTCAAACAACGCTTCAAATCAGTATCATATTGAGTGTTTGATCCCGATTTTTTCTGATCCTGATTCCATGCAGATATCGTGCAGATAGAGTACCTTTTGACGCTCTCCATGCAACCAGCATCGAATAATTTGATTAATCGCAATAGCGTTACTATCAGTCCTTCTTTATTTATATGAAGAATATCTTAAAAAAGAAGGACACGATTAAAATCCTTCCATAATCAATGGATAGATTATTTCTAACCTAACATCGTTGCCGGTGGTTCGACTGTCTCTGTGGAAAATGTTGCGGTCGACGATGAACTACTTTTCTCTTCCGAAGATTGAATGGCACGCATGTATTCTTTAAAATATGAGCTCGACCATGGTCGTACACCAAGATTCATTAGATACTTCCAATTGAGTTTGGCCAGATGCGGAATATCCAAAAGTTTAGTACGCAAGCGGAACATCGAAACGAGAAGACTACAGCATAAACTAAAGTCGCAGCTCTCCCATTCTAAGCTGAACCAAATGCTCATCGAATAGTGCACAAGATTACTTAAATAGTTCTGTAAGAACTCCGGAATGTTTCGCTGCTCGGCATCGCAGCGCCTACAGAGCTTAATTCCTATATCCCATGCACCCACAAGATGATTAATGCGGTCCTCTCCTTGCAGTTGGAAAACATCCAGATCGGAATTGCAATTGATGTATGCTAACTTTGCCTGGAAAGTAAGAATCGAACTAAGAGCTTCGAAAGACAGACAATGGTAAAATCCATCCAAACAGAGGAACAAACAAACTTAGATAATGCCTTTTTTCAAAGGAGAACGAACTCACAACTTTTTTAATTTAGTCGGATTGAAGTTAGAAACTTGCATGTTGATATTGAAACATGCTCATACATTTTGCACTCAACTTACCAAGAAAAAATCATCGAAATTTATATCGTCCCTACGCTCCGATAAAACATTACTATCCAGTTGTACTGTGGGCATCAAAACCTCCATACCCAGGCGAGTTTTCTTAAACTTTTATTTACAATTTGCAATCTCCCATGTTAAGGGATGCGAACGATATATCGATTTGTTTGTAATGTCGATGTATGATAGAGGCCTTTTACATTAAAGGGCCCTCTCCAGCTCTGTCAGAAATGAAAAACTTCATATAAAAAAAATGCTTAAGAAATGCTGAAGGAATTTTTGTGTCAGAAATTTTCTGTTAACAGTCTCCAGTTCGTCAAAGAGTAGTTTCTGTTTTCGCTCCCTTTTTTGCTGTAAATAAAACACGGTAACACAGATTTTCTGTTAGAAATATTGAATTTTCCGTTCTTTCTGAAAGGAATTTTGACAGCAAAGCCAAGTTCGAAAAAAATTAAATGGATTTACAAGGTTCAATGTGTAATTTTCAGAAATGGATAAATGAAATCAATAATTTTCGATTATAAGAAACGTCTTGACATAAAATATATAGATATAGAGATTGTCACTATTGCATTAAAAAATTAAATTATGCTACGTTTTCCTTTAAGTAATATTTAGAAAATTCCTGCTGAGATTCCTTACAGAGCTGGAGAGGGCCCTTAAGGTAGAAACACTCACGCACTGCGGCGCACTGCGTGGCATGGCATGGCATGGCATAGAGAAAATTTGTAGTAAAGAGTGACCAACAGCCAGGGCTGGGCAAAATACATCTTTGTCAGGTATTTAAAATATAAAATACAAAATACTTTCAAGGGATGTATTTGAAATATTAAATACAAAATACAGCATCTCAAGTTGTTGTATGTAAAATACAAATTACAAAATACATATTTTATATTATGACTACTTTCAGACTTTCAAAAATTTGAGCGCAACAGTCATTTTTAGTCTTTATCCGTAAGCTTTAAAATATTCGTTACTCATAAATAAATTGGTCCTGCCAATTTCATGGATATGACTGCAAGTAAACCGAACCATTTCTGGTTTGCTCTGCAAATTTTTTTTTTTTTTTTTTGACACTGGTTGGGTTCACGGATTGGTTTTTGAATTTAAAAAATAAGGCAAGTTCGGTTTGAAACCGGTTCGGTTCAGAACTGGTTTCCATCCCTGGTTTTATTAGCTTTTAAAGTTACATCCGCGTTTCCACATCCCAAAGACAGCAGAAACCGATCTATTGAGTACAATCAAAAAATTGCTTAATTTTTCTCAAAATTGTCGCACTTTGTTCGTCCAAAAAGTTAGAATTGATGTGAATAATTGACGATTGTAAAAAGCGTCTATCTTTCAGTCATTCTCGCAATTTTTTTTAAAAATTTATCTCTAATTGAATAGTTTTTTGACATATCCAGTCTATCGAGTGCGATATTTTACTATCGCCTATCGCTATCAAGGTGTATTTAATAAGGTGATAGCAGTCAAGTATTACAGTATGGGAAAGCCTGTCAAAATGCTATATGGCTCCAAATGGTGTGGTGAAGTTGAGTAAAAATCAGCTGACTGTCAAAAATAAGTCGAAGAATTTGCGATTTTTAAACATGCCGTAACTTTATATTTTGACCCTTTTTAAGTAAAATTGAAAATGCAAACAACAAAGGAGAGATGCTCCTTCATTTTAGAGTACATTTGAGTATCTGCGACCCCCGAAATTCAGTATTCAATATTGCATTTAAATTGAACGACTTCGTCAGCGATGCACAAATACTCTAAGCGCAAAGCTTTTATCGATACTGAACCGAGTACTCAAAAGAGTTCTTAAAACATAATAAAACCAAATAAAAAGCAAGATAATTCGACATTAAAGGAATTTATACATTTTTAAATTTCATGTTTCAAAATGAAAAAAGTAAGGGTGTTATAGTAAAGAGAACCTGGCCATAGAATACCTCACTCATATAAACAGCTATTAAATTTTTAATCGGAGGCTAAATATAAGCTCAAATTCCTTATTTCATGCAAATATCTCGAAAGATTATGACTTAACAGCAGTTCAGACGATATTTGAGGCTGACCTTAGTGCTGGAGGTACCCTTAAAATTCGTCCACTTAAGTAAATTTTTGTAGAGGATGTCAACGATTAAAAAAGAAATATTTATGTCGTCTTTGTTTCAAGCGCCATCTGAATTTTGGGTGTAAAATTCAATTTTCGAATAACGCCTTTTGGGGCGGCCACTTTTCTATATTTGGAATCTACATTTTATGCCCTTAACTAAGTCCAAATAAATAATTCCACTATGTATTTCAAAAAATTTTGGTTTTAGGGCAGCATTTATGAATTTTATATAAAACCCTAGAACGAAGGGATACCTTTGAAAATCAGACAGACAGAAAGTCTCATTTCTAAAAGCTAAACGTTCAAATTGTAGTCGGTTACTATTTTCACCATCGATTTGCACTATTGACTCATTCCATTTGGCACCATCTGTTGTCCATGGATGCCACACTAACGTCTAAATTAAACAAGACCAAAAACTCGGAAATCAGTTTTTTGTAGTACGTAAATTTTTCTAATACTAAAAAGAAAAAATACATGTTAAAAGAAATTCTACAGTTTAAAATGGTATAATCTTTCTTAAAAAACCTATATAATATCTGATTTTCTCTGTTTATAAATGAAAAAAAATCCCTAAAAAAAAACTAACTGCTTGTATGTGCCCAATTTCTAGAGACGACAACAATGCCCAAAGAGGCATCGTGGTGGATTGCCTGTTACGCCGTGTGGTTGTTGTAGCCTTTGGAGAATTGCCTATTAGCTTTGTTGAATTGCCTATTAGCTCGTTTCTCATACTGTAATACTTGATAGCAGTTCTACAACAAGTACAACTCGACAAAAACCATATAGGACTGTAGGTCTAACTCTTCTTCTTCCTAATCCCTGCAATGTGTTAAAGCTACGCTGCTTCAACATAGGCATATAGCATGAGGAAAAGAGAAGCATGCAATGGCAGCGAAATCTTTAGCTCTGCTCTGGTGAAATGCATTGCCACTTTTATTTTTAATTTTGGGAGATTTTCGAGTACATTACATATAAAATATCTACCAAACTCATAAAATCATATGAAAAGCTTGAAAAACATAAAAATAATCAAGGAATCTCAATATCAAGGAGAAATATAAATTGTTTTTTTGTCCTACCCTGTCCACATAACTTTTTGATCACACTATTTCAGCAAAAATGCTAAATTCTATGTACAATCAAATTCGTAGCCGTAGTCAAAAATGTATGTCAATTTATTACAAAATGAAAACATTCATGCGCATTAAGCAAAAACATATTGTAATACATTTAGTAAAGTTTCAATTATGAACAAGCAATATAAAAAACCGAGCCGACGCCGTATTTCTTTGATAATTTTCTCGCAAGTGGCATCATAGTGCCACTTTGTGTCTACCCGTATTGTTGTTGGTAGCTTTTTGGTGAATTTCTCGAAAGAGTTGAATTTCCTTTACCTGCCTAATGGTGAATTTCTTATTAGCGGCAGAGGCTTTTCGACGTCGACAGTTAGACCCAAGTATTATAGTATGGGAAAGCCTGTCAAAATGCTATATGGCTCCAAATGGTTTGGTGAAGTTGAGTAAAAATCAGCTGACTGTCAAAATTAAGTCGAAGAATTTGCGATTTTGAACCATGCCATAACATTGCAGTATGACGTTTTTTAGGTAAAATTGAAGTTGCAAACAACAAAGTGGAAATCAGTATTCAATATTGCATTTAAATTGAA
>CM035806.1:122366138-122387703 GCA_020466095.1 Chlorops oryzae | reverse complement strand
TATGTTGAATGTTTACAGATATTCCTTCGGTGTTGCAAATCAGGCCAAGGTCATCTCGATTTTGGAAATATAGAACGCTTTGTGTTGCAAATTTGAAGTCTATTACGTTTTGCGAACAATTATACGCTTTATACATACGATATATATACATATATATGTATATTATATATGTATATTATATATATATTTTAATGATATTTTTATACGCATTGAAGTATTATAATTTAAATTAGTTATATCACTTTATTTAGTTATCTTAGTTAAGAGTTTTAGAGAATTATATAATTTATTATGTTCTTGATCTTGGCCCTTGAAATTTTTCATAAAATTTATCGTCATATAATGTAGTATTCGTATGTATGGATGTGCCTGTTGTAAACGCACATGTATGTTACATAAGTTATGAGACAAATTAACTTAATGAAAATTTTGAAAAATATATTTGAGAAAAAATAATGAATTAAGAATTTTGAAATAAATTGAAGACAAATGAATGATAAACAACTAAGTTTCAAACTCAAACTGGGAAAACAACTACAAGCGCCACCTTGGAAACTAGAAGTATCATCCTTCATCTCAACTCTAGCGGAACACAAAAAATCCGTTACAAATCCAACAATATACAAACAACTATATTTGAAGAAAAGGGCTCAACTCCACGCAGCTGGTTGGCAATTAATATTTACGGACGGCTCCAAGACATCCAGTCATGTGGGTTTTGCAATTGTTAAAGAAAATGGTGAATTTATCAAACACGGAATCCTCCAAACTTATAATTCATCAGCCTCCGCAGAAAAAATAGCAATCTATCATGCAACACAATACGCAGCTAAGAACAAAGGCAAAACAGTAATATGCACCGACAGCCTCAGCTGCTTCTGCGCCCTTAAGGCCCTAAAGACCGATGACACTCTCACTGTGGCCACAAGAAGCGACCTGATCCGCTTTCTGAAAAAAATTAACATAATGTGGGTCCCTAGCCATCTGGGCATATTCGGTAATGAACACGCCGACATTGCTGCCAAAGACACAGCCATGACTCCAACACTCCTAACTACAACTCTATCCAAATCAGAAGCCAAAGGCATGGCGATAAAACAATTAAACAAAAGCCGCTCAGAAAACTGGACTAACTACAATCACTTTTACAAAAACAACAACCAAACTGGCAAACTTCAATATTACCCATCACTCTCAGCCCCAACACTACGCCCATTCATCCGTCTCCGCATGGGACACACAAAAGCAACACATTCCCATCTATACTGAAAAGAGATTCGCCCTATATGTACCCGATGCACCAACAACGATCCTTTGTCTGTAAGTCACATCCTCAATGACTGCCAAACTCTTTCCAATCTGCGGAAGAAAATCTTCAATAACAATACGCCTACAACACTACTCCAAGATGTCACCACTGAAAACATTAAAAAAATCAACAAGTTCCTGATTGACAGCTCATGGCTCCACCTCATATAATACATTACTAATATATCGCACCCTTGCTACTAAATCGGCACAATTCGAAATTTCGTATTTCTCGAAAATCATTCAATCTCTCTTGAAACTAAGGAGAAATAATGTTTTTTCTAAACTTATATTACTATCAATCGATTGCTGCATCTGTCAATATAAGCGTTTATTTTGTAAGTGTTCGGTTTTTTACACAAAAATCCAATCGAACATGAAAAAATTGATTAAAAAAATTTTGAATTGTGCCGATTTATTAGCAAAGGTGCGATATATATAAGACAAAAATGAATACAATCTTACCATAAGATCACTGTAAATATATACATAATTTAGATACAATAGACACACATATACTAACTAATATTTAACAAATAAGCTAAATTCACCAGCGAGCCGATGGCCCACCGCTAGCGCTCCAAAGCAATGATATTAGGTGTAGTAAAAAGAAATCCATTATTTTTCCAATAGATGGCGTTATTTATCTGCATCTCGCGTTGTATAAGTCCGATCGTGTTCCGCTAGGGGGCATTAGAAAGATGACAGTTCCTACTAAAAAAGCTTTTTTGACACTTTTTTGATTGATTGATTCAGTTTTGTTTGAGAGCTTGTCAAAGATGGACATCAGCAAAGAGAAAATTCGCTACATTTTACAGTTTTTCTTCGATAAGGCTGGTCTCCAGTTCCCCAAGGAATGAAAAACTCCATATAAAAAAAAGCTAAAGAAATGCTTAAGAAATATTTCTTCAAGAAATTTTCTGCATGCAGTCCCCAGTTCGGCAAAAAAGTAGTACATATTTTAATACGTTTTTTTGACATAAAATGTGCACGGTAACCCCGGCTATCAGCAGAAATAATTGCAAATGAATTGTTTCTTGGAGAAATTTTGACAAGTGAGGTAGGTCAGTTGTGATTGTATAGAAATAGTGCATCCATTTTTCGGGTTTTTTCAAAAAACATGGAGAAAAACCCCAAAAAAAACCAAAAACGCTTAATAAATTTCTCAAACGAGAATAAACGCGAATTAATATCGCTTGTTAAAGAGAGTAGAAGAATTTGCGCGCTTTTTATTCTGAACGTTTATAATCGCGCCTTTTTAATTTCTGTGTTTCGTTTCACTTTTTTGACACATGTGACATATGATAGATTGCCTCTGTTGCACTAAAAAGTTCTGTAGTACTACCTTTTTTCCTCGGAGAAAAAAATATAAAATTTCTGCTGACATTCCTTACCGAACTGGAGACCAGCCTATAAGGGAGAAAACGCAAGCCAGGCGGCTGAAAATGTGAATAGCGTTTATGGACCTGATACTGTAACAGCCAATCATGCGCAATTTTGGTTTCGTCGATTCCGTTCCGGTAACTTCGATGTAAAGGATTAGGGATGTGCCGGATAGTGAATTTGCCGGATAACCGGATATCGGATATCCGGTAAAAAATATGTAGCCGGATACATAGTATCCGGCCGGATATTTGAAATTTTTTTTCTCTGTATGAAATTGCACTTTCGCTGGCCACAATTGAACAGGTTGTCCGAAATAAATGATTTTCTGGCAACGCCATTCATTAGTATAGTGTAGAGCTAAAAAACATTCGATTCCACCATTGATATTATCGATGCTTTTAAATTTCATTAAACTAAATTAATTATTTATCACAAAAAATAATAACCAAATAAAAACTTGGATAATGCTTAAAATTAAAAAACATCAATCTGATTGTAAGTATCTAACTAACATCGATGTATTTCAATTTTAAGCATTATCGAAGTTCATACTACGACCGTCTATCCTTTTCCATAAGCTACTAAGTTTGTTAGGATTTAATTTAAGTTAATTTGACTTAATTTATTTCGATCAATATCTATTAAAAGAAATTTAAAAACATCGATATCAGCAATCGATATGCTTTTGAGCTCTACCATAATCAGCTGTTCTCATTTATTTTGCACGTTCAACAAAAAGCAAAACTCAAAGATGGACAAATCAAAGTCTGCGGTATGTATCGGTATCCGGCCGGATAGTAGTGATATCCGGTGGGCTTGCCGGATATCTAAAAACCAGCCGGATACGCCGGATACCGGATAGTTACCGGATATCCGGCACATCCCTATAAAGGATGCACCACGCACTGGAAGGCCAATTGTCGAAAATGTCGATAAAATCATGGAAATTATCGAGTCCGACCGTCATGTTAGCATTGTTTCGATTGCAAAAGAGCTAAAGATTGCACAAAAAACCGTTTGGAACCATTTGAATAAGGCTGGATACACAAAGAAGCTCGATGTATGGGTGCCACACGAGTTAACGCAAAAAACCTCATAGACCGAATTTCCATCTACGAATCGCTACTGAACCGCAACAAAATCGACCCATTTCTGAAGCGGTTGGTGACTGGTGATGAAAAGTGGGTCACTTACGACAACGTCAAGCGAAAACGGTCGTGGTCGAAACACGGTGAACCGGCGGAAACGGTGGCCAAGCCAGGATTGACGGCCAGGAAGGTTTTGCTGTGTGTTTGGTGGGATTGGCAGGGAATTATCTACTATGAGCTGCTCCCATACGGCAAAACTCTTAACTCGGAACTCTACTGTCAACAATTGGACCGTCTGAAGGAAGCAATCGCCCATAAGCGGTCAGCTTTGGCCAATAGGAGAGGAATTGTGTTCCATCAGGACAACGCCAGGCCACACACATCGATAGTGACTCGCCAGAAGCTCCGGGAGTTTGGTTGGGAGGTTCTTCTGCATCCACCTTATAGTCCGGACCTGGCACCAAGTGATTACCATCTGTTCCTGTCCATGGCGAAAAATTTTGCTGGTGAAACATTCGCTTCAAGAGAGGCTTCTGAAATTCGACTGTCTCAATTTTTTGCTAATAGGAACGAGGGCTTCTATGAGAGAGGCATAATGAAATTACCTTTGAAATGGCAACAGGTTATCGAACAAAACGGCGCATATTTGACCTAAATCGGGTCATTCTAACTATCTTAAATAAAGCCCTCAATTTAATGCAAAAATAATGGATTTCTTTTTACTACACCTTATATTATTCAGTATTTCAAATACTGCATAATTTAAATAATAAATAAATAAACAACTAAGTTGTGGTTGTTGAAAGCTGACTCATATATCATGATTACCAAGACTTCTCCAGACTGATGGACAGAAAGATGTACTCGTCGTTTCAGCGGAAGCGAGAAAGACACAAAAATACGAAAGTATGGGCTGACAGAAGGATAAATCTCTCAAAAGATGGACAGACAGCTATACTGAAAGGCTGACTAACTAATTGCAATGCTAAATCGAATTACCTGGCGCATTAATCCTTTCAACCCGGCTTTCAAATTGCAATTTTAAGGTTAAATGTTTGATTCGAAGCTGATATTTAGGTATTTCAAAATTATGAGTGAATGAAAATCTGAGAAACAACAATTGGGGGACTTATAGGGTGGAGGTACACCAACATACCATCCTAGATGTTATATGGTACAAATGTGAACCAACCGTCCAGAGGTTTAAACTTTATGTGGTACATACATATATGTACCATCCGGGTCGAAAGGGTTAAAGAGAAACACTGAAAGGTAGACAGGTAGGCTGACGCAGCCAGAAGTAAAGGCTTAAAGAATTACTACTGACTTACTGGCACACTTGATCGAATATCTTCGTAATGATAGTGATTAATGGGATTTATTCAGTTTTCTAAATTTAAAAAAAACAAGTAAAGAAGTTTACATCGGCTAAGCCGATTGCACACATACCTTTTCCTCAGCCTGAAATATGTTAAAACATTACCTTAACAAAAATTCCTGCCGTTCCTAGCTTGGATATCTATTTATACCTTCTAAGACTCGAGATTATTATTAAGCACAAAATTTTCGCGGATGGTGAGCATGGTCAAATTTTAACCGTTAGAGGACATTTTGTCTAGCTGCGAAAACCTCAATTCAAAATAGTGAAAATAAAATTTTTGCGAATTTCGCGAATGGTGATCATGGTCAAGTTTTAACCGTTAGAGGACATTTTGTATAGCTGCGAAATCCTCAATTCAAAATAGTGAAAATAAAATTTTTGCGAATTTCGCGAATGGTGGTCATGGTCAAATTTTAACCGTTAGAGGACATTTTGTCTAGCTGCGAAATACTCAATTCAAAATAGTGAAAATAAAATTTTTGCGAATTTCGCGAATGGTGGTCATGGTCAAAATTTAACCGTAAGAGGACATTTTTTCTAGCTGCGAAAACCTCAATTCAAAATAGTGAAAATAAAATTTTTGCGAATTTCGCGAAATGTGGTCATGGTCAAAATTTATCCATAATGGACGACTTTATTTGGCGGCAAAATACACAATCAGAAGAAGCAAAAAAATAATTTTTGTATTCAGATATGAGAATAAGAGAAAGAGTGTTTTTTTCTATTGTGTAGGATGATGACCATAGTTATAGCGATGTCGCAATTTTTTTTCAGCGAAAGCTTAAGTCTACATAGTAGCTATACACACACCAAATTTCAATAAGCTGGGATGTATAGTAAAAAAGTTATCCAGGAAAAACGTTAAAAATCGTGATTTTTGAAACTTCTGAACCACTTCCCACGACCCAAGAAGGGACTACGAAAAAAATTTGTATGCAGTTTTTCGGACATTTACCTGGTTGAAGTCCATGCCAAATTTCAATATGATATCTTTCATGGCTTAGGAGTAAATTACGAAAAACTAAAGTGTGACCGACAGACAGACAGACAGACAGACAGACAGACAGACAGACAGACAGACATGGCTAGATCGATTCCTCTTGTCACCCTGATCAAGAATATATATATATGTCTATATCTACCGCGACTCCTTTGGTATGTTACATACACCGTGCCAAACTTAATATACCCTTTCCTTCGGAAAAGGTATAAAAATGGAAAATTTTCTAAATGGGAAATTAACTGTCAAGATTTGAATGTAAAATTTCCATCGAAACGTGACAAGTTTTCCCATTGTTTTTAGGTTCGAAAATCGTGATAACCCCCTTCGTAGAACTGATACAGCAAGCCATTCAGGTTTCGTCGAGGACAACATATCGAAGAAACACCAAAAAATAATCAAAAGCAGCAGTGCCGTAGCAACCATAGGGGAAAGAGGGGGATTTTCCCCCCACGCATTTTTGTTTTTGCCCATGAATAAAATTGAAGAAATAATTTTTCCCCCCACGCAAATTGGAAAAATAATTTTTCCCCGCACGCAAAACAGAATTGCTACGGCACTGAAAAGCAGCCCGATCAGCGTTCGCACCATATATAACTATCATATAAGTATTACTATATATGTCACTCTCATAGATTTTGGGCGGGACATTTCGCTCTTTTTTTGCCTGCCGAGTAACATCTCTTTCTAACTGGCGCGAAATGTCCCGCCCAAAATCTATGAGAGTGAAATATTTAGTAATATATTTTTCGCACTATACTCCGATCGGAGTAGATCTACTCCGTTTTTTTTTAATTTTTGAAATCTACTCCGCCACTACCCTTTACCTGAAATCTACTCCGATTTTTTCACTTCAACAAACTCAAAATAATTTTGTCTATGTCGCGATTTAGACGTAATGAGCTATGCATGAGAACGAGTTGTGTTCCCTCGTTCGCAAACAAATTGTTTTCCATACAGATGTCTCTGTATCTAAATCTTGACTAATGGGGATAAAAAAATAGAGTAAAGGCCGGTATCGAGTAGATACTAATTTATCTTTGTAGAGTTAGCCATATATTTCACGCGCTAAAGTCAGCTGAGTTTTGTTTACATGTGAGCTGTCATTGTCAATGAACAGGAATAATTTCTTGAGGCCGATAGCCTTGGAAGCTAGCGCTTCCTATTTTTTTAAAGATTGCGTCTTAATTTATTAAGGCGCAATACACAAATAATAATAATAATAATAATTTCTTGAATTTAAAAGTTAAAAATATGTCGCAAATGAAGAAATCGAAGATTGCAGAAACTTTGTTAATTGGACTTTCCGTGATTTTGCTAGCCCAGAAACTAAAAACAAATACCCATATACAAGGGAAATCCTTTACTTTTTTACATAGCAGTTGTTTAAGCTCGTAGCTAAAAATCGTTCTCCGCCTTTTTGGTACAGATGGTTCAGCTTCAGAAAATTGGTCTTCCATGCCATCCATTCTTCAGCTTTTTTTTGGGCACGCTACGCAACTGCGATTCAGCCTTTTCGCGGTGGAATAAATGTAAAACACTTTATTTCACTGGCTAAACTAGTCTCCACTTTTCTCCAAAAGTGCGAAAAATTGCAACCCTGATGCCATTTTCACAACACTGATTTCACTCGTGCTGGATATGGGTTTGCTAATTGACAGCGGAAATCCATTTATCGGGCTTTTAGCGCACTTTTTTTTTATATGGAGTTTGACAGTTCATGCCTGCTCGATACAAGCCTTAATAAGTAAATGTAAGTTATAAATCTTTGCTTGAAATAAATTGTTGACCTTTTTTTTTTTTGATGCGAAAATGAGAAATTCCAATTTACTATCCAAAATTTTATTTCTGATCCGATTTTTGCGGTCTTTTACTACGAAATGGGATTTCCGTAGTCCGAACGCTGAGCCCGATTCTAAATACACCCGGTAATTTTTCCGTTCGGATTTGAAAAAAATATTCCCATTCTAAACACGCTGGGAAAGGAATATAAAGGGAGCAAGAACTTTAAACATTTTTAAGCAAAAATCATCACATTCTCCCTATTATTGCCGATTAGAACAGCTCGTTTTTCCACAGAGAAAAATTTCTAAGAACAGACTTCCCGGGGAATATTCATTTCGAATAGGGCTGTATGTTTAAGGGCCGGTAAATGAGTTACAGTTTAAACTGAAGTTTTCTTAAAGTTAAACGAAAATTTGATCTAAATTTTAAGATAAAAGTGTTTTTCAGAGCATATTAATATGAAGTTTTACTAAACTACAGGTTAAGCATAATGGGAAATATGTAGTTTTGATTTCCCAATATTTTAAAAAAATATCTTTTTTTGCGAGACAGTGACTGCTTGTTTTTTCAAAGTAGGCTAAGGAAACTATGAAAGGAATATATAAAGAAAGAATTCCTCCGTGTTACCTATCTAGGGGATTCCCCTAGCGACGACAAATTACCGGCAACAAAGTTGGTTTTATGGTGAGGGACATTTGGGGATGTGGTATGGAAGCTTTTCTCTCTTCCACGTGCCTCCTTCGACATCAACAGAATTTCTCTACGGTGATTTGTACCCTAATATGAACGGCGACTTAGGTTTTTTGGCTCTTAGGGGGGACTTTAGGGGGAACCAATTTTTAACGCATGTATAAACATGTTTTTTCATTTCGAGTAGTTTAAACTGGAAACTGAAGTTTAAACAGTGTAGCTGATTTACCGGCCCTAAGCCTATTAATCAGTCCCTGCAATTTTGTATATTTTAGAAAAGGTTTGAAATTTTCTTCTCAATCTTTAAGAGTTTGCTGTGAGTGCAAAGTGGTTAGGGAAATGGGTTAAGAGCACAGGTAAACCCTTTTCGCGGATGAAGACTTGTTTTAAAGCAACAGGACGATGAGTTATGTACTCCCTACAAGGCTGCAAAGCAGGAGTGAAATATACCATTATGAAATTACTATATGGACAAATTATTTTCAGAAATCAATGACGACATTAAATTTGCAATTAAAGGAACTTTTTTGAAATCATTGGCCGCTGAACAGAAACTAATTAAAGGAATACAACGTCCGTCAAATGTCCGTCTGTCTGTCTGTCTGTCGGTCTGTCTGTTTGTCTGTCTGTCCGTATACAGTTTCTTATCGAAGAAGTTGAGCTATCTTGATGAAACTCGGTATGCGTGTTCACAGGAACATGAGTAAAAACGAGTTCAAGAATGGAAATCCGATCGGACCATTTTTTAGGGTACCTTCAGTACTAGGGTCTGTTATGAAAATCACAAAAACTGCTCTAAAAGCGACATTTTTTTTTAAGTATTTGAATAAAATTTGATATGTGGGCATAACTTAGGGTTTTAAATATCATTTTAAAAAATTGAAAAAGGGGCGTGGCCGAAGGGCGGTTTTCGAAAATAGTGTCCCACGCCGCCAATTCAAATGGGATTTAAATGAAAATTGGCATGTTGGTTTATTTTATGGCTGTTACCGTTTTCTCCCAAAATTTTCTCGATGGACCCAATATTAAGGGTACCTCCAGGACCAGGGTCTATTAAAAAATTCTAAAACTGCACAAAACTTAATTTTTTCGCGAATTTTCAAAGATATTTAGAATTATGAGCTTATTTTAGGCCTCCTATTAGATTTTCAAGAATTGCACAAGTGGGTAGTGTGTCGGGTATTGTATTGTCAGCCTCGCTTGGCTATAACACCCTTACTTGTTTGCATTGTAGACGTCGAGCATCACTCGCTTAAGCTGTTTCAAATTGAAAATAAAGGAAAACATTATATTGCAGCTCTCACATTCTAAAAAAAAACAGCAATTTTAATGAACAAAACAATTGTATTTTTTGGCGCTTGTTTATATACATATTTAACTGCTACTAAAAAAACCAGTAAGGGTGTTATAGTCAGATGCACCTGACAATAAAAACCGACTACTATACATCTATGATCATTTTTGTGAGGTACGAGGGCGGTTCAATAAGTACCCGTGTTAGATATGAAGACACCCTTTCTTCAAAAAAAAATTTTTTTTTTTCAACAAATTCCTTTTTTATAAAGATGCACTGCTCCTAACGTCCCTGCATTTTTGTAAACCCTCCAAAAATATAATTTGTCGAACTCTCCAACGTACGCCTCTGTCTCGGCGATGACTTCCTCATTTGAGACAAAATTTTTCCCCCCGAGCCATTTCTTCAAATTCTTGAATTCTTCAATTTCTTCTTGAAATTTGTTTTGCAGCCGTTTTATAGATGGCAACAGACGATGATAACACCTACTTCCCTCAGGGACGCCCTATGTCGTCAAACACGGGTACTTATTGAACCGCCCTCGTTCATACAAAAATTTCTGTTTTTATTATCGTAATAAAATTGGGGAATAAGCGGTAAAAAATATTAAATAACAAATTAGGTAGAATTTTAGTTAGGGAGTGTAGTGACTGTAGCAATTGATACTTTTTAATAGTTTACTTCTTTACAAAAGTTCGAAGTGTCAAGAACTGGAGGTACCCTAAAAAATGGTCCGATCGGATCCATTCTTGAACTCGTTTATACTCATGTTCCTGTGAACACGCATACCGAGTTTCATCAAGATAGCTCAACTTCTTCGATAAGAAACTGTATACGGACAGACGGACAGACAGACAGACAGACAGACGGACATGGCTTAATCGAATCTCCTAGCGATACTGATCATTTCTATATAATTTTTGTATAGTCTATATCCTCGAGTTCTGGGTGTTACACACAACCACACAAATGCAATATACCCTCTACACAGAGTGTGTCGGGTATAAAAACGTTTTGTTGGCTTTGCTGTGTTTTCAGCCAAATACCTAAAAGGTGGGCGGGACACGCCCATTTTTGGTTTATTCGAAAACCTTCCGACAACATATACCTATATTCCGAGTATAAAGTGAATATGCCTTTTCGTTTAATAGATTTTAAAAATGCCTTTAAGGTAAAATGGGCGGGCCACGCCTATTTTTCATAAATTCTTAAAGGGGAAGTAATGAAGTATAGAATTGCATCCAAAGTTTTACAAAATGACGTATTGCTTAGCCGAAAACAGGAAAGGCTGGAAAAAATAAATAGCCCAGAATAACGATTATTCAGGCTGGAAAAAATTTTCGTCTTACAATAACCGTTATTAACTGACGTTTATCTATAAACGTTATAACCGTTACGGTCCCTGCAGCTTACAATGAAAAATAATTTTGTGCGAGCTGATAGCAACAACCTTCCTCAAGTGGACGCTTTTATGGTAGCACATTTCTTTAGAAATAACACGGATTTCTTTGGTGCAGAGCTGAAAAACGTAAAAACAGTTAATTAAGTATCTTCCTGATTTGAGGTTATGTTGACATATGAATTTTTTTTTTACTATAATATAAATGGCAGGGACACAGTTAGGTCAACATATGCCAGGATAAAACTTTTGCAATAATATGTAAAGGATCGAACGTTTAAATGACCGTCGTTAGGATTATTTTCGAATTTGTTAGGTTAGAACGATGTATCATTGTTGAACTTGTCCAGTACGAGTGCCGAAATTTAAGGTTAGAACACGTTTAAATGACCGTCGTCAGGCTTTTGATGTGAGCTACACTTGGCGATTGGAGCCAGCTCATAACGCGAACAAGGCACGGACAACCATGTAGGACTGTAGGTCCAGTGCTGCCAGGTTTTTTTCGAGCCTTCCCTCTAAATGTCATTCAATTTCCCTCTAAAATACAGTGTTTCCCTCTAAAAAATTTTTAAAAACCTCTAAAAATCCCTCTAAATTTTAGAAAATATATTAATATAAGGGCAAATCATATTTGTTACATTTTTTATTTATTTATTTACAATTTGAAATATTATAAGTTAATTATAATATTACAGTGTTAACCGGAGCACTAGCCTATAAGCCTTCGACTCTAATGTGATATAAGGATGAGCGTTCTTATTTACATGTATATATGTATATAAAGTTTTTAATTGTATGAAATTAATTAGTTTACTTAGTGCCAAAAAATTGTATATTAGTGTTGTGTTTTCAGGATTTAGCGGGTGAAGGAAGCTTGATGGTGTAGATGTTCCAAATATTAGCCGGCGTTTGTTCGTAAGCTCAGTACAGTTGTCGAGAAAGTGCTCGGCGGTGGGTGGGAGTGTGTTGCAGAACGGACATGGATTTGGGAGCCTGCCTCTTAAGAGGTGTTCGTGTGTGTGTTTCATATGTCCAATTCGTAAGCGTATCATTTTTTCCAATTTAATGTGTGAGTTTATGGATCTGAGTGCAGGAGCCTCTTGGGTGGGGTTACATTTTTTATTTGGGAACAACAGAAAAAGTTTCAACAAACAGCAAAAACAACAATTTAAAGTGAAGCTGAATGGTCATACCCTGCGAAAGCGTCTAATACTTCGTTATCGCATTCACATTGGTAGGTGTTGTCTCATTGTTGAATTTTTTTAACATTTTTGTGGAAGGATTAAAAGATTTAGATGACTCAATCAAGAGTCTTTTTCGCGTTATGGCATCGGCAGTTCGAATTGAAGTTTTATTTCTCAATTTGCTCTTTATAATATTCACGGTGAAAAATGCTCTCTCAACCGCAGCATTGTTTCACGTGTGTGACCTTGAAGTTCTTTGAAAGACAGAATGTGGTCTGACCGCGGACGAAAAAGCTGCGGGAACCAATTAGTGAAGATTTTATATGTCAAATAAATTTGGACCATACTCTCTTTTATAATATGTATCAACGAAATCTTTGAATAGAATCCCTCTAAATTTCCCTCTAAAAGTTTTGGCCCTCTAAATCTACCTCTAAATTAATAAAAAACCTCTAAATTTAGAGGAAAAACCTCTAAACTGGCAACACTGTGTAGGTCTAACTCTTCTTCTTCCTAATCCCTGCAACGTGTTAGAGCTACGCTGCTTCAACATAGGCATATAGCATGAGGAAAAGCCAAGCATGCTATAGCAGCGAAATCTTTAGCTCTGCTCTGGTGAAATGCATTCCACTTTCATTTTTAATTTTGGGCGATTTTCGAGTACAATACATATAAAATATCTACCAAACTCATAAAATGCCATGAAATGCTTGAAAAACATAAAACTAATCAAGGATTTTCAATAGTAAGGAGAAATAGAAATTGTTCTTTTAGTCCTACCTTGTGCACATAACTTTTTGATCACACTATTTCAGCAAAAATACTAAATTCTATGTTCAATCAAATTCGTAGCCGTATTCAAAAATGTATGTCAATTTATTACAAAATGAAAACATTCGCGCACATTAAGCAAAAACATATCAAGGGTTCTCATGTAATAGTGCAAAACATGCAAAACTGACATTTGAATAAATTTATCCGGCAAGTTGCATGAACGCACCTTCGAAAAATTTTACGCGCAAGTGAAGTTAAAACAGCTGATTTTATACTAAACGAGTTTATACGCTTTATATATACGTTTTGCGCTACCATATCGTAGTGCAAAACGCAGAAACTTACTTTCATACAAAATTTGACAGTTGCTATATGAGGGTAAGAGTATATCAGGTTTTCACTATTAGATGAGAACCCTTATCGTAATACATTTAGTAAAGTTTCAATTATGAACTTTTCAAGCAATATAAAAACCCGAGCTGACGCCGTGTTTCTTTGATAATTTTCTTGCAAGTGGCATCATAGTGCCATTTGTGTCTACCCGTATTGTTGTTGGTAGCTTTTTGGTGAATTTCTCGAATTTGTTGAATTTCCTAAACCTGCCTAATGGTGTATTTCCCCATCGCGGCAGAGGCTTTTCGACGTCGACCGTTAGATCTACACATGTAGGACTGTAGGTCTAACTATCGACGTCGAAAAGCCTCTGCCGCTAATAAGAAATTCACCATTAGGCAGGTATAGGAAATTCAACTCTTTCGAGAAATTCACCAAAAAGCTACCAACAAAAACCTTAAGCAGGAATAGGAAATTCAACTCTTTCGAGAAATTCACCAGAAAGCTACCAACAACAATACGGGCAGACAACAAGTGGCACTATGATGCCACTTGCAAGAAAATTATAAAAGAAACACGGCGTCGACTCGGTTTGTTATATTGCTTGAAAAGTTCATAATTGAAACTTTACTAAATGTATTACGATATGTTTTTGTTCAATGTGCACGAATTATTTCAATTTGTAATAAATTTACATACATATTTGACTACGGCTACGAATTTCATTGTATATTGAATTTAGTATTTTTGCTCAAACAGTGTGATCAAAAAGTCAAGTGGACAGGGTAGAACTAAAAAACAATTTATATTTCTCCTTGATATTGAGATTCCTTGATTATTTTTATGTTTTTCAAGCTTTTCATATCATTTTATGAGTTTGGTAGATATTTTATATGTAATGAACTCGAAAATCGCCCAAAATTAAAAATAACAAGTAAGAAAGCTAAAGTCGGTCAAGCCCGACTTTGAAATACCCAGCGTCCCGACATTATGAGCGCACTATGTTTTGCTTCTCTATTTGTGGGCGTGGCTCGAGGAGGGCGGCGTCCATTTTTTGCCAGGATATGTCCCTTTTCGTAGTTTACCAGCACACCAAATATCAATGAAATGTGTTGAGTGGTTCGCAAGTTACAAGCATTTTATTGAAAACACAATAAATTCATTTGTGGGCGTGGCAGTGGGCGGATGTCTCCCATTTTTACTTAGGATCATACTCGGTCCCCGATATACATGTGTGCCAAATTTCGACTTCATTGGTTTAGCCGTTTCGGAGGAGATCCGACCACGGACGGACGGACAGACGGACAGACGGTCAGACGGACAGACGGACAGACGGACATGTCTAAATCGATTCAGTTTTTGATCCTGATCATTTCTATATACATTTTTCTATATATCCGGAGCTTAATTCTCCCGGTTACAAGATTTGCACAAAACTAATATACCCCGCTTACGCTGGGTATAAAAATGGCAATGGATTTCACCAGAGCAGAGCTAAAGATTTCGCTGCCATTGCATGCTTCTCTTTTCCTCATGCTACATGCCTATGTTGAAGCAGCGTAGCTCTAACACATTGCAGGGATTAGGAAGAAGAAGAGTTAGACCTACACTCCTACATGCTGTTCAGCTCCAAAGCTCATTTTAACAGACCTACGATATAATCTGTCCGATCAAAATATGGAAACAATTTGCCTTTTAAAACTGAATACTAATGTAGAATTTTGATTATGTTCAGGGCTGGGCACGCGAGCAAAAAATGTGCAAGTGAGAGCAAAAATTCGTTGCTCGCGTGTACATATATAAAGAGCGCACGCGAAACGAATTTAGTTGTTGTCATATATTACTATATATGTCACTCTCAGAGATATTGCGCGGGACGTTTCGCGCCAGTTAGAAAGAGAGGTTACTCGGCAGGCAAAAAAAGAGCGAGAGAGAAATACTTTTGGTGAGTACCTATGTGCAAAATGCTCATTTTGGTGGGTACCCAAGACCGTGGTGGGTACCCAAGACCGTGTTGAAAAGAGCCAAAATGAAAACGGCTCCTGAGTGACATATATAGTTATATATGGTTGTTGTCAAGAAGCGAACGAAGCAAGACGTCTGTCAAAAATTTTATGCGAACAAGAGATTTTTAGTGCAAAGCAGAGAGCTATTTTCGTTAAAATAATGCTTTGTGAGTGTTAAGGATAGGGGCAACAAATGAGAAAGACGTACCTGTTACTCTGTTGATAACCCTGGGGGGTGCCGGGTACGCTGCTCGATTTGTCGGTTTGCGCGACGCGGTTGATTATTCTAACGGGTGACAACTAAAAATCTGGACTAATTTCATTAGTTCGCTGTTTCCATACGCTGTGGCTTTCGCAGTCTATCTTGCGTAATTTATTAGCTTATTGCATCATCTTTTTATGATATAACTTGTTCCCATTTATCTGCTATGGTAGTTAGCAAAATGACTTCGACGCAACAGCAGCTCCGCGAACGTATTGTACGCTTCTACGAAAAGGATAAAGACAAAGGAAAAAAGTGCACATTGCTACATTTCTTGGATGAAGGCGTACCAAAAAGCACAATTTATTCTATTTTGAATACATTGAAAATAGAAAGGCAACCTGGTTCCGGCAGAAAAGCTACAATCATGACTAGAGAGAACCTGGAGGTGATGAAGAGGACTTTTAACGGGAAGGATGGCATAAGTCAAAGACAAGCCGCTAAAAAATTTAATTGCTCACAGCAACACATTTGCAAATCACTAAAAAAGATTGGCATCAAAGCAAGAAAAAAGCAGCGATCACCTGAGTACTCCGATGAGCAAATTCAGCGAGTGAAATCACAATGCCGATGGATGTGTAAAAATTACAACCAAAAATCCATCATTTTTGACGACGAAAGCTATTTCACCCTAAGTGGTCCACAAATGCCAGGAAATGACGTATTTTATACAAATGGCATTTCGATGATCTCTCCTGATGTTAAATTCAAGTATAAACACAAATATGAACAAAAGGTAATGCTGTACATTGCTGTGTCTGAGAGGGGCATTTCTGAACCATACTTTAAGCCGAGTGGACTAGCAATTAATCAGGAAATATACCAAAATCAATGTCTAAAGAAAATATTGCTTCCATACGTTCAGAAAAACTTTGGAGATGACAATTATGTGTTTTGGGCCAGATAAGGCTTCATCACATTACGCAAAAAAGACATTGGAGTTTCTGGATAGCAAAAATATTCCATATGTCCCCAAAGAGCGGAACCCCACTAACCTACCACAGTGTCGTCCAATCGAGGATTTTTTCGGTGAACTGAAAGGTTTGGTGTACAAGAATGGATGGAGAGCTAAAAATACCAAGCAACTGACTATCCGGATCAAAAAATGTCTCAAAGAAATTGACACAAGTGGTGTACAACGTGCTTGTGCAGGTGTTGTCACAAAACTGCGACGCGTGGCGGATTTTGGACCATATGACCAAGTACATTGATAGGATATACAAGACGAGATTGTATTTAAGCAAACAGCATAACAGATTGGCTGATAAGTCCCCGGTCTAACAAGGAAAAACACATTTTTTTGTCAAAATTCGTTTTTATTATTCAACATAGTTCCCTTCAAGAGTGATACAACGATTATAACGACCTTCCAATTTTTTGATACCATTTTGGTAGTACTCCTTCGGTTTTGCCTCAAAATAGGCCTCAGTTTCGGCGATCACCTCTTCATTGCAGCCAAATTTTTTCCCTGCGAGCATCCTTTTGAGGTCTGCGAACAAGAAAAAGTCGCTGGGGGCCAGATCTGGAGAATACGGTGGGTGGGGAAGCAATTCGAAGCCTAATTCATGAATTTTTGCCATCGTTCTCAATGTCTTGTGGCACGGTGCGTTGTCTTGGTGGAACAACACTTTTTTCTTTTTCATATGGGGCCGTTTTGCCGCGATTTCGACCTTCAAACGCTCCAATAACGACATATAATAGTCACTGTTGATGGTTTTTCCCTTCTCAAGATAATCGATAAAAATTATTCCATGCCCATCCCAAAAAACAGAGGCCATTACTTTGCCAGCGGACTTTTGAGTCTTTCCACGCTTCGGAGACGGTTCACCGATCGCTGTCCACTCAGCCGACTGTCGATTGGACTCAGGAGTGTAGTGATAGAGCCATGTTTCATCCATTGTCACATATCGACGCAAAAACTCGGGTGTATTGCGAGTTAACAGCTGCAAACACCGCTCAGAATCATCAACACGTTGTTGTTTTTGGTCAAATGTGAGCTCGCGCGGCACCCATTTTGCACAGAGCTTTTTCATATCCAAATATTGATGAATGATATGACCAACACGTTCCTTTGATATCTTTAAGGCCTCTGCTATCTCGATCAACTTCATTTTACGGTCATTCAAAATCATTTTGTGAATTTTTTTGATGTTTTCGTCGGTAACCACCTCTTTCGGGCGTCCACTGCGTTCACCGTCCTCCGTGCTCATTTCACCACGCTTGAATTTTGCATACCAATCAATTATTGTTGATTTTCCTGGGGCAGAGTCCGGAAACTCATTATCAAGCCAAGTTTTTGCTTCCACTGTATTCTTTCCCTTCAGAAAACAGTATTTTATCAAAACACGAAAATCCTTTTTTTCCATTTTTTTCACAATAACAAAAGTTGCTTCACAAAAGACGCTCTATCTCACAAACTAATTGACTTACAGACGTCAAATTTTGACACGAATCATTTAAAGGTTGCCACTATATAAAAATAATATGCATTTAATACTAGCGACGCCATCTATGTGTCAGACCGGGGACTTATCAGCCAACCTGTTAGTTCCTTTATTATCATTAAATAAATTTGGCTTTTTTGGTTCAAATAAACTTAGTCCAGATTTTTAGTTGTCACCCGTTATATTGTAGAACGGTATATTAAATTATCCTTTTTTTTTGTTTTTTTTTTTTTTGTTTTTTTTTGTTTTGTTTGAATTCAAATTTTGATTTTATATATTTTTTTTTGTCGTAGTTCACCTTGATTTTTTTTATATTTTTTTTTTGTAGTTCACTTTGATTTTTATATATTTTTTGTTTAATTATTGATCGGGCGGATGATGTTGCGCGCACGAGTTTCATCGACGAGATTATTTTTGCGAGTCGTTTGAATCGCGTGTTACATCGGCGAGGTCTGTGTCACGAGTCTTAAAGGTATCGCGCGAAAAAAGCATCCTCGCTCGAACTCGGACTTCGAGAAGAGAAGAAAAACGAAAAGAGGATAGTTAATTCGCCACGTCATGAAGGCGCGGCTACCATGCGGCGGCGAAGAACGAACATACTGCCCGCCTTGCGCTACGCAACTATAATTTCTCAATCCAGTTCGCGTCTGCTAGACGATTGGTTTGGGCCGTGGCGACGTTGGTAGGAGAAGGCGGAGGCGATTTTGTTGAGAAGATAGTGAACAATAAATGAAAAGGGGGAGGGGAGGTGTTGCGATCAGAAGCAGCGGCGTGAGGTGGAAAACTCGCGTCGACACCTCGATAGCGAAAATCCACCTGGATCGAACTGCTGGATGACGAATGCACAGCTGATCATACGAAAGACCAGATACGCTTGCAGCACCGCTCCAACATAAACCACATCGTTCAGCGATAAGTTTTGGATAGTGTTGAAAACGATTCGTATCTTCGTGGATGTACTCTCGGGCTTGGTCACTGAATTAAAGGTGTCGCGCATAAGTGGCTGCCGTGCGAGCCTTTTCTTCAAGCTCCTGTATTGCGTCAGCGCTCCAAATCGCGACGAGTCCAAGCAAGGAGCGGCTTTAGAAAATTCGATCTTAAACGGTGGACGCACAACGGGCCTACCATCCGAATTGCTAGATGTGATTTGCGAATATATTTTTTCGCAATAGATGTCCTCTGGAAGAGGGAGAGGCGAGGCTGAAACTTCCTCTTGTTCTGGAAATGATTTGAGTGACTCGTGAAGTGACTCCTGGTGGTCTCCGGAGGAGACTTGCGTCGTAAACGCTTCGATGGATTCGCTGGCGATTGGCCCACTCAAATACCATCCGAATATTGAATTTTGGGCAATAAGGCTTCCTCCGACATTCATCTTGACGCGCGGCCGCAGTAATTTCGGCATGATATCAGACCCGATGACCATATCGATGCGGGCTGGATTCATAAACCGGGGATCGGCGAGCTCCAACGATGAGATCTCGTGGGGATCCAAATTGGAGACCCTTTTGGCCGGAAGCCAATTGGTCAATTTCGGCAACACCACGGCGTCGATTTCTTCCTTGAACGAAGAACGAGGCGAGTCGAGCGTGATGGTGCATTTCTTTTTCGCGATTTGGGTGCATTGGCCACCCATGCCAGAGGCGTTGCAGATTTTATGAGTCGTTGGCAAATTCAAATGCAGCTGCAGTCGAGCAGTAAGAAATTTCCTCTGCGAACCTTGATCTAAAAGCGCCCGAACCGTTGGCAAAGGCGCCTGAGTCTGGCTGATGGAGACGTGTGCGTGTGCCTGTGACGGGGAGGGGATGCTCACGGAGCTCGAAGCCTCTGGTTGCGCACGAAAATGCGGCGGTTGGCTCGTCGGAAACGGGCCCATCTCCGGGGGAGATGTCAATGGGGGGGTAGAGACTTTGTTGTCCGGTGTTGCAGCCGCGCTCGAAACATGCAACAAAGTGTGATGTCGTTGTTGGCACTTCGCACAGTTGTGTCGACTGGGGCAATTGGATCGTTGGTGACTGGTAGCGAGACAATTGAAGCAACGCTTTGGTTCTGTGATGATTTGAAAACGTTCCGCGACTGGCATCTTCAAAAATTGAGAGCATTGGCGTAGAGGGTGATTTCCATTGCACGAGGAACACGATCCTGGTATTTGCTCTTGTGTGTGGAACGCGTAGGTCGATGAAGTTGGCTGGCTTGCTGATAGAACCGGCGCTTTTACTTCCGTGAAGCTTGAAAGGCGTTCGACGACTTCATAACGATTGCTGAGAAACTCGTTCATCTGTTTCCAAGTCGGCAGCTCTCGATGCGATGAAAGCGACTGCTCCCATTGTGCAATCGTAGAGGCTGGCAGGCGGCTGGAGCAAATATGGACGAGCATGGCATCAAAAAAATCGACAACTCCTTGACTTTTCATCAGGGTGATACAACCGTTGACCGTCGTTTGTATTTTCAAAAATCCCTCGCTGGTTTCGTTTTCAATAGGCGGCAGATCGAACAAGGTTTTTAATTGATGATCGATTAAATTGCGCTTGTTCTCGTAGCGCGTCTTGAGAGCCTCCCAGGCATGGATAAAATTCGAGCCGCATAATGGATATCCTTTAACAATCGCAGCTGCGGCGCCTGTCGTTTTGTAATGCAGATAGTAGAGCTTTTGTACGGGTGGCAACCTTGGATTGTTGATGTATAAGGCTGTGAACATATCACGAAACGCTGGCCACTCATTGTACCCTCCGGAAAAATTCGCGACGTCACAAGGGGGCACTCGAATAAAATTATCTTCTGGCGGCATCTCAGCATATTGGGGAGGCGCCCGTGAGCTGGATAATGGTTGATGTGCGTGGGAATGCATCCGTAACATATCCTTCAGCTGCGCTCGAGCAGTAACATGGAGATCGCGACATTCATTATAAGTAACTAGAGCACTGACGGCAACCTCAGCAGTCCATTCGTCATATGCGAGAGCGCGGCTGTACGTCTCTTCAACACGTTGCCAACAAGAGTCAGTTTCCTCAATTTTAACTTCGATGAGCGACTCGGTTTGATTCAAGGGATTGGAGCGCATAATCACATCGCAGTAGCTCTTAAGCTGCTCCACCGCATCATTGAATTGTAAATTGAAAGCCATTTTGGAAGCGAACATGAAACGTGAACACAGCTCAAGCAACGCGATTCCGGAGTGAAAAAACGAAAAAATATTTAATAATATGTCAGCAAAATTAACGAATATACTCGCCC
>CM035806.1:122355323-122366038 GCA_020466095.1 Chlorops oryzae | reverse complement strand
AAGAAATGTAGCTGCTTCCATTTAAATGCATTTTCATACATTGATTCAATGGAAGCAGCACAAATATTTTCATCTTTGCCGCGAATACCGCAACAACCGTCCTTTCCGTCGTTTATGGAGTTTCGCCGTAAATTTTAATGATATTCATCACAATTTTCTTCATATCTTATAACATAAAAATTAGTCTTCAATTAATAGTTTTCGGTACATACAACAATGTAAGACCCTAAAATATGGATCAAGAAAAATAAGTAATAACATATAATTGCATGCGATGCTGTTTCCACGAACAACGAAAACGAATATAATAAATGTCAGAAATTTGCTCCCAGCCATCGATAAGTTCGATAAACGAAAGAGAGCAAAGACGGATTGAGCGAGTACGTGCAACCAAAAAACGCTCAACTCTTCGATAACGTATGTTGTCGTTTTGTACTGAAAATGGGAATTGACGTCAACTATTGACTAATGTAAGAGGCCTCTAATATTTTGTCGATATTCGATATAGCTTTGAAATATCGAAATAGCAATTATCAATATTTTTTTTTAGTTCAGGACACCCCTACCGTCAACGCTACGTACGAAAGTTGGGCAGCATATAGAACTATAGCCATATAGTACTCTAGGTCTAAAGGTGAAAACACTCACGCACTGCGGCGCACTGCGTGGCATGGCATAGCATAGCATGGCATAGAGAAAATTTGTAGTAAACAGTGACGCATAGCAATCAGCTGATTGATGAATGTTTCACACATATGTGCAGTGCTGCCAGTAGTTTTGGACAATTTCCCCTTTGTAGTCCTTAGAAAATCCCTATTTTCCCTATTAGTTTAGGTAAAATCCCACGGAAACCTTTGGATAATCTTGATTGTACTGAACGAAAAGCGTTTCTTTGTAAGGAATACATTTTTGTCAAACTAACAGGTTGGCTGATAAGTCCCCGGTCTGACACATAGATGGCGTCGCTAGTATTAAATGCATATTATTTTTATATAGTGGCAACCTTCAAATGATTCGTGTCAAAATTTGACGTCTGTAAGTCAATTAGTTTGTGAGATAGAGCGTCTTTTGTGAAGCAACTTTTGTTATTGTGAAAAAAATGGAAAAAAAGGAATTTCGTGTTTTGATAAAATACTGTTTTCTGAAGGGAAAAAATACAGTGGAAGCAAAAACTTGGCTTGATAATGAGTTTCCGGACTCTGCCCCAGTAAAATCAACAATAATTGATTGGTATGCAAAATTCAAGCGTGGAGAAATGAGCACGGAGGACGGTGAACGCAGTGGACGCCCGAAAGAGGTGGTTACCGACGAAAACATCAAAAAAAATTCACAAAATGATTTTGAATGACCGTAAAATGAAGTTGATCGAGATAGCAGAGGCCTTAAAGATATCAAAGGATTGTGTTGGTCATATCATTCATCAATATTTGGATATGAAAAAGCTCTGTGCAAAATGGGTGCCGCGCGAGCTCACATTTGACACAAAAACAACAACGTGTTGATGATTCTGAGCGGTGTTTGCAGCTGTTAACTCGCAATACACCCGAGTTTTTGCGTCGATATGTGACAATGGATGAAACATGGCTCTATCACTACACCCCTGAGTCCAATCGACACTCGGCTGAGTGGACAGCGATCGGTGAACCGTCTCCGAAGCGTGGAAAAACTCAAAAGTCCGCTGGCAAAGTAATGGCCTCTGTTTTTTGGGATGGGCATGGAATAATTTTTATCGATTATCTTGAGAAGGAAAAACCATCAACAGTGACTATTATATGTCGTTATTGGAGCGTTTGAAGGTCGAAATCGCGGCAAAACGGCCCCATATGAAGAAGAAAAAAGTGTTGTTCCACCAAGACAACGCACCGTGCCACAAGTCATTGAGAACGATGGCAAAAATTCATGAATTAGGCTTCGAATTGCTTCCCCACCCACCGTATTCTCCAGATCTGGCCCCCAGCGACTTTTTCTTGTTCTCAGACCTCAAAAGGATGCTCGCAGGGAAAAAATTTGGCTGCAATGGAGATGTGATCGCCGAAACTGAGGCCTATTTTGAGGCAAAACCGAAGGAGTACTACCAAAATGGTATCAAAAAATTGGAAGGTCGTTATAATCGTTGTATCGCTCTTGAAGGGAACTATGTTGAATAATAAAAACGAATTTTGACAAAAAAATGTGTTTTTCTTTGTTAGACCGGGGACTTATCAGCCAACCTGTTATGTTTGTGCCAATAAGGAAAAACTGAATAAGTTGGAATTTTATGTTTTGAGAAAAAACGCTTCAAAGTCTTGCAACTCAACTGCCGATAGTGTGGAGTTGATAAAACTGACATCCTTTTTATATTTTTTTTTTTATAGAAAAATGCCTTGTAATTCCGGATTTTTCAGCTCGCAAATGTAAACTGCATGAAGCTTTTTCATCATCTTCATCAAAAGTTTGAAGCCAAGATTCAAACTCAGCGAAGCAATTATGTCGAAAGATTTTTTTTTACTTATTCTATAAACTTCACTATGCTCAGTTATTTTAAAAAGGTTAAGAACTTAAAACGCTGATATATAGAATATTGAAAACTCAGAGAAATATATTAAATACAGTGGATTTACAGGTTCATTTATTCAAATTACAATAAATATAAAATCCCACAGTAGAGAGAAAAATCCCTTTTTTGAAATTGTAGAAATCATGCAGAAAAATTCCCTCAATATGGGAAAACTATCATAGTGGCAGCACTGCAAACGTGATTTAATTTGGCGGTGTCGACAATACTATAAATTGCAAAAACTCAACAAATTGAAATATAAAATTAATTAATAAAAATAATAGTAATTTTCCATATTTTCTAGTTTTATGTTCTTAGAATTGAAAAAATTATATGAAAATGAACTAGAAATGGCAGCTCTGCCAGAAATAAGTGCTAGTCTCCAAACAATGGCAACACTACATCATCTGTCAAATTAGCATAGAAATCAAAAATCTATAGAACGCTATGCCATGCTATGCCATGCTAATTTTCTGAGTGTCTGCTTTCATACATTTTCATACATTTTGATTTCTATGTGACAGATGGCACTGCGGCGCAGTGCGTGAGTGTTTCTACCTTACTGTCGACGTCGAAAGGCCTCTGCCGCTAATAAGAAACTCCCCATTAGGCAGGGATAGGAAACTCAACTCTTTCGAGAAATTCACCAAAAAGCTACCAACAAAAACCTTAAAGCTAGTACACAAAGGCAGCGGAATTTGACATTCCATATAAAAATGTATGGGACAATTCCGTCG
This sequence comes from Chlorops oryzae, assembly GCA_020466095.1. NCBI lineage: Eukaryota > Metazoa > Arthropoda > Insecta > Diptera > Chloropidae > Chlorops > Chlorops oryzae. The sequence continues at coordinate 122,362,765 of CM035806.1, read as the reverse complement.
CGGAATGCAAAGAAATTGAAACTCCAATTAATTCCTTCGGCTAGTGCACAAGAGTGAAAAAAGAGCGGAGGAATTTGACATAGCGTTTTTTTTGTTTTAATTGTCAACAGATGGCGCTGAAGCGAATTTCTTCGCCATTTATTGGCCGAGTTGAATTAATTGCGAAGGAATTTTGACATTAGCAGCTGAATCCATCGGAAAATTATGGTGAACGGTTATACTGAGTTTGAATATTAAAATTATTACGCTTCAAACAGCTCATGTATTTGTATTCAAATTTACCGCCCTATGGTATCTGTCAATCTGACATTCCTTCGCGGAAATAAAATTTATTCAGCCTCAATTCCGCCAATGAATTTCGCTGCCTTTGTGTACTAGCTTTTAGCAGGAATAGGAAATTCAACTCTTTCGAGAAATTCACCAGAAAGCTACCAACAACAATACGGGCAGACAAAACGTGGCACTATGATGCCACTTGCAAGAAAATTATAAAAGAAACACGGCGCACAGTGTCACGTGAGCGGAAAAAAATGCCAAAAATCGAGGTTCGAATTGTTAAAATAATTTTATGAATTTCGATAGATAATATTCATATTAAGAAAAATCAAAAAGAATTATGTCAATATGTTTAGCCATTGCCCCACAGCATGCTCTCAAACTTGGAAGTTATGTAAATTGTTGTTTTTGAGCACAAAAACTGCAATATAATTACTTGTGCTTTAGTTGCTCTGTACTTGTGAGTTGTGATCCGATCATTAAGTTTAATATGTCAAATTAAAATATAAAATTAGTAGTACCTGGTCACCTTATTTTTTTTAAAGTTTGTTTATAACACGTTATCTGTTATTGGTTTAAAGTAAACAATAAGAAGTTGAATTAATTTGAAATCAAGTTTAATTTTCAAAATTGAATTTCTCATTTTCTAAAATTTCGTTCTTCCAATTTTTATAAAATATTGTTGCTATAAGTAAGTAGAATAACATATAAAAAGATAGGCTGCCCCAGTTTGCCCCGTTCGTAATAGGAGCGTTTTTTCTATAGTGACCTCGGAGCTAAAAATTGTCGATTTGTTTAACGTTTGGATAGCGGCTTCTCACAAAACAACAACAGAAAAGCAAAGCGATCTGGTTTCATTTGTCAAAAATGAAATAAATGGAAATATTGATGAAGACAAACTAAAAGAAAGATTGATGATGATTAGTTTGACATTTTACTCTCGGTGGAATAGGTGCAATCGATACAAAGAGCGGTTTCTTACGAAATACGCGAATTGGCTCAGCTCGCCTTTCGAAGCAAATTTGACGACGAAAATAAAGCAATTTTCTCGGAAACTAAAAAAAAAAATCTGCAAAGAATTTAAAACAGAGCTAGGCTTAATTGTAGATAAAGTAAAAACTGGGTACGGTACGTCCAACGATGGCAATACAGCGAGAACATTTTTTAAGCATTCCAATATTTCGTCTAAAGTTACAGGCATTAACGCAACTTTAATAGAAAAATTAGGGCTGATTTTGAAAATATTATCTTTTCCAAAAAAATATTATCTCTTCCAAATTAATCATTCTTCATTCGAATCGTTGTTAAAAGAAACATTCGATTTATATATAGAGAACTACGCGTGGTTTAATATGCCCGTCACTTTGCATAAAGTTCTGTGCCATGGAGCAAATATAGCCAAGAACTTTTCATTGCCAATCGGAATGTTATCCGAGGAAGCTCTTGAAGCGCGACACAAAGACTTCAGGCATGTCCGATTACATAATGCCAGAAAATGTTCTCGAGAAAAAAATAACATTGACGTTTTTAAGCATTTGTTGCTATCCTCTGAACCACAAATTCACAAATACAGAAAACTATGCACGAGAAAGAAACAGTTGTGCAAAGAATTAGAAAATTACATTTAATTAGATAATGGTGATGATGATGATGATGATGACAGTATATCTTCTTTGAATATAGATTTTGAGGCTTTTATTTCATCAGACTCAGAATTGGAAAGCTCTGGGAGTGAGTCTTTGTAAAAATAAGTTCGCTATTTATTTATGTATATGATATACCTTGAATATTAATAAAGATTTGTACAGTTTCATTGAAAAATTTTAATCAGTTTTTAAAAATTTCAATTTCTTTAAAGCTTTGCACTATAATTGGATATTTTTCTAACCAAAATGTTGAAAAAAATCAATGAAAATTATATTTCTTGAATAGTATCAACGATATTCAACACAGCGAAGAGGCGCTTTATCCTTTGCATTTTCGCGCGTTTTCACTTGAACATACTTTCTATAGAGCTTGCGCATGACCAAAAATGCTTTTGCTTTCTGATTAATATATGTTTTAAGTTTACAAATCCGCAAAAAATTCTTCACATTTTTTATTTCCTTTGAAAATTTTTATAAGGATAAATATCCTATAAATCTTCAAACTTTGAAGGGGCGTATTTCAAAAAGTAGGCGTGGCAGCGAAATCTTTAGCTCTGCTCTGGTGAAATGCATTGCAATTTTTATTTTTAATTTTGGGAGATTTTCGAGTTCATTACATATAAAATATCTACCAAAATCATAAAATGATATGAAAAGCTTGAAAAACATAAAACTAATCAAGGAAACTCAATATCAAGGAGAAAAATAACTTGTTTTTTTAGTTCTACCCTGTCCACTTAACTTTTTGATCACACTGTTTCAGCGAAAATACTAAATTCTATGAACAATCAAATTCGTAGCCGTAGTCAAAAATGTTTGTCAATTTATTACAAAATGAACACATTCGTGCACATTGAGCAAAAACATATCGTAATACATTTAGTAAAGTTTCAATTATGAACTTTTCAAGCAATATAAAAAAACAAAGCCGACGCCGTGTTTCTTTTATAATTTTCTTGCAAGTGGCATCATAGTGCCACTTTTTGTCTGCCCGTATTGTTGTTGGTAGCTTTCTGGTGAATTTCTCGAAAGAGTTGAATTTCCTATTCCTGCTTAAGGTTTTTGTTGGTAGCTTTTTGGTTAATTTCTCGAAAGAGTTGAGTTTCCTATCCCTGCCTAATGGGGAGTTTCCTATTAGCGGCAGAGGCCTTTCGACGTCGACAGTTAGACCTGTAGCATATAGAACTATAGCAAAGAGTATAGATCATGTAGGACTGTAGGTCTAACTGTCGACGTCGAAAAGCCTCTGCCGCGATGGGGATATACACCATTAGGCAGGCATAGGAAATTCAACAAATTGGGGATATTCACCAAAAAGCTACCAACAAAAACCTTAGGCAGGAATAGGAAATTCAACAAATTCGAGAAATTCACCAGAAAGCTACCAACAACAATACGGGTAGACGCAAAGTGGCACTATGATGCCACTTGCAAGAAAATTATCAAAGAAACACGGCGTCAGCTCGGTTTTTTATATAGCTTTAAAAGTTATAATTGAAGCTTTAATAAATATATTACGATATACTTTTGCTTAATGTGCACGAATGTTTTCATTTTGTAATAAATTGACACACATTTTTGACTACTGCTACGAATTAGATTGTACATATAATTTAGTATTTTTGCTGAAAAAGTGTGATCAAAAAGTTATGTGGACGGGGTAGGACAAAAAAAACCATTTCTATTTCTCCTTAATATTGAGTTTCCTTGATTATTTTTATGTTTTCCAAGCTTTTCATGGCATTTTATGAGTTTGGTAGATATTTTATATGTAATGTACTCGAAAATCTCCCAAAATTAATATTAAAAGTGGCAATGCATTTCACCGCAGCAGAGCTAAAGCCTTCGCTGCCATAGCGTGCTTCTCTTTTCCTCATGCTATATGCATATGTTGAAGCAGCGTAGCTCTAACACATTGCAGGGATTAGGAAGAAGAAGAGTTATGCTGGGTTCATGCTTAGCCCTAAAAGCGCTTTTAGCGCATTTAGCTCTTAACGCGACTTTAAATGTGCTTTTAGCCATACAAAATTTGAAAGCTTAATGCAAGTAAAAGCAACTTCAATGTAGCATTAAGGCGAATGCAACTCTGCTAACTTCGAAAAATTTCATGTTTCGAACTATTTGACAGTACGAATATATGGCACCACTGCTGGTTTGTTTACGTTTTTGCTGGTTTGTTTACGTTTTCCAGTTGGCACGCACAAGCTCTATTCCTAGTTAATAGTCTAATGTTTATGTAGTTCATTACACAATTTTGCACACCTTTGTATAAAGCGAGCAGTTGCAAAAAACTACCACGCTTTTTGTTTATAGCACATATCGATGTGTTTAATTGTTCAATTTTGTTTAAATTGAACTGAATGGACAGGTATATCTGCACAATAAATAAAATGAATTTCAGCCGACGCATTTCGATTTCTTTTTCATCAAATTAAAACATGACAGTTGTTTTGTAAGTCGAGAACATATGTTGTGTGTAAAAGCACATTTACTTAATGCGGCACTATGAACACTCTTCGAAAAATCGCTTTTCGAAAACCGTAAATGCGCTTTTAGGGCTAAGCATGAACATAGCATTAGACCTATAGTCCTATATGGTATACATATATATGATGGTCAGTGATGACCAGAGTGAGTAAAAAAAGCCCGAAAAAACCCAAAAATAAGCGCTATAAAAAGCTCGAAAAAACAAGGAAAATAGTCCAAAAAATATGCAGTTAAAATTTATTTTTTATTCAGTGGACTTATTAAAATATCGTCGGCTTAAAGTGTAAGCCTGCTAACTAACAATTTCAAAACTTCAGAGGGTAAACAAAAAACACTTTTTTTTCAAGTAGGGAAGGAGACCCAAAATATTAACGGTTTATTTTGTTCCTATATGAAGTCTCTTCTAAATTCGATTCTGTGCACCATACAAAGTCTACTTGGAGTCACTTGTTGGTGTTAGCTGTGACCTTTGACCACAGTTGGACTTAGCAGTTTTACTCATCATCAATTTCTCCGTATTTAGAATTTGAAATTAAAAAAGATTTTTTTGCCTGACAGTGTCCTTTTTTCTTTCGAATGACATCGAAAAGTCGGAATCGGTTATTAGTGGACTTAGCAGGCTTACACTTTAAGCCGAAGATATATGACTTTTACATTTTCAAACAAAAAATGTTGGCGCTTCTTGCTTAAAAAGTTTTTATACAATGAAAAAAATCGTTCAACGTCTGAAGGGGTAAGGGGGAAAATTATAAAACACACTCAAACGTAAATACGCGATCGAACGTATACACCAGCATTGGACACAGCCCTTAAAAGAGTCATTGACAAAGAAAAGCAATAAAGGGTCAGGCCACGAGAAACGTGACATAGTGGGTCTGGGATTTTGATTTTTGGACCTTACATCCAAAGATTATAGCCGTTCATAACTCCCCATAATATATAAGAGAGAAATTCCCTCAGTTGTTGTTGTTGTTGCAATTTGAAAATCGAAAATTTGACAATTTTTCAATATTTCTCTTTTATTCATAATTTTATATCTAAAATAAGACTTGAGATAAATGAAAAATTCTTTCTTTACTCGTTTAAGAATAAATGAAGAAAAAAATTAAAATTCGAAAAATAGTATACACTGAAAAAAATTGTTCGGAAATTCGAATTTAAAATAAACATTTGCGATTTGTATATAGAGCCGGAGCTAGAAAAATAACCAATTGTACATTATCATGTAGACCATTGAGCTGTGTTTCAGAAACAATAAAAAAAAATTTGTATTTCCAAGGAATTTCCGACACAGAGCGTTTTTTGTGAGACAACCTTCATATAAGAAGGCGCATAACCATATGAAAATCGGTTTCTCTCCACTGCAGCTTTTATTTACGCATGAAAAGTTCATGAACTGCGCACAGGCGCGGCAACTATGGGCGGGAAAGGCACTTTTTGCGCCTCCAAAAATTTTATTGGAGGGGCCATGCCCCCCCAATATTTCGGCAACTGAAAAAAATATTTGAAAATTTTGTAAAGATATTTTAGAATATCACACTTTTATTCTGCAATCCCCATAATTCATCTGAGATTAATCATCTTTCATATTTCTAATTTACTATAATTTTGAAGTTCCGGTTATTCGAATTTACATGCCTGTGCCCCCCTACTTTTCACATTCGTGCAGAATTCTCCGAACATTGGTTCCAACCTAATCCAACCAAAATATGTGTCAAAAATTGTCTATAAGTATCGATATCTTTCTCGTTCCGAGAAGGGTTAGAACTTTATTCCAATTGCAGTAGATATACTGCACATTTTCAAAATTTGACATCTACTAAACACTGCGTATTGTTCCCTGCATAAAATTTTTTTTTCCCCCAATATTTTTGGAACTTACCTCCCCTGACTGAGCATTTAAGTGCTTATGCACTAAATGAGTTTTAAGAACACATTGTTTTTGTTATTCCTTCGGTCTTAGCCAGTCGCACAAACTAAAATTACTAACAAAAACAATACGAACAGTTATGTAAAGCAGATCAATCAGATCAGACGTTTTTGCTACCTTCATATTATTTGTAGTCTGCAAACATGAAATAAAAGCTTTTCATATGGTTTTGCGCCTTTTTATATGAAGGTTGTCTCACAAAAAACGCTCTGTGTCGGAAATTCCTTGGAAATACAAATTTTTTTTTATTGTTTCTGAAACACAGCTCAATGGTCTACATGATAATGTACAATTGGTTATTTTTCTAGCTCCGGCTCTATATACAAATCGCAAATGTTTATTTTAAATTCGAATTTCCGAACAATTTTTTTCAGTGTATACTATTTTTCGAATTTTAATTTTTTTCTTCATTTATTCTTAAACGAGTAAAGAAAGAATTTTTCATTTATCTCAAGTCTTATTTTAGATATAAAATTATGAATAAAAGAGAAATATTGAAAAATTGTCAAATTTTCGATTTTCAAATTGCAACAACAACAACAACTGAGGGAATTTCTCTCTTATATATTATGGGGAGTTATGAACGGCTATAATCTTTGGATGTAAGGTCCAAAAATCAAAATCCCAGACCCACTATGTCACGTTTCTCGTGGCCTGACCCTAAAGCAGAAATAAAATCAGCTGAAAAAAACGCATTGTTTGTGTATTTTTTTCGAAATTAGGTAGGAAAATGCATTTAAAATAGTACAATTAACCAAAAATATGGGAAATATGCACAAAAAATAGTTGTTGGCAAGAAAATAGCTCGCACTGCTAAATATATGCAAAAATAGAAAACATACTCGCACTACTAAAATATGCTATTAAAGATAGTAGAATGACGATTAGGTCAAAAATGCGCTTTGTTCGATAACTTGTTGCCATTTAAAGGTAATTATTATGCCTCTCTCATAGAAGCCCTCGTTCCTATTAGCAAAAAATTGAGACAGTCGAATTTCAGAAGCCTCTCTTGAAGCGAATGTTTCCCAGCAAAATTGTTCGCCATGGACAGGAACAGATGGTAATCACTTGGTGCCAGGTACGGACTATAAGGTGGATGCAGA
>CM035806.1:122333041-122355223 GCA_020466095.1 Chlorops oryzae | reverse complement strand
AGTATATTTTTGGAAGCTTCCTTATTTCACGAAGATCGAGTAATTTCAATATTGATCTTAAAAACACTTCCATTTATTGCAGCGTCCGCAACGCCAACTTTTTCAACGGGCGTGTTCTCATTTATAAAAGTTTATGTTTCTAATCCTATATATTCGATAAACCCGCCGCTTATCCAACTTTTAATTCAAGTAAATCTAAATTAAGTATCATATTCCCTTCATATTGAAAACTTCATTTAAAGTATACGCGAGTAGCGCCTGAATTTGCCCAAATATGTACTTGTTCAATGAAGCACCAGACCAGACGGCCAAACACTTGGCAGATTCTCCTATACACAACAAATACTGACATCCTTTCACCACCACAGATTGCAATTCTGATTACTCCTGCCAACGCAGTGGATGTAAAAGAGCGATATGTCCTGAATTTACTGTATGGTTGATCACTCCATTGTCTCTCATTAAATTCACGTGACATGTCCTTTTGATCCAAAAACAATATAATCGGTTAATAAGCACACACGTTCACACACAGCACGCTTTTTGTGGTTGCCAGTTCTCCCTGCCCTGCTGCCCCCTTGCTTAGGAAAGCCCAATCGAATCAATGCGTTTTGAAGCATGAAAATGGCGAGAAATAAATTAAAGCGCATTAAAAAACCATTTTTTTTTGGTGGATTCTTTAATTTCAATTTCATTTTCAACTATATATTAAAGAAAACTATTTCAGAAAGAGTTTAGAGCCTTAGAAGCCCTTTTATATTGAGACTACTTTTTCCTGTTCTTTTGTGGGTTCTAGCATATCACAAGGGGTTCGATCACTACTAAAATGCGGCAAACGCCACTGATTACACTGTGCTAGTTAAAAACCGCCATTCATATCTAGAAATAATAACTGAAACACGCAAAATACAATAGTGATAATGATTTTTTGGGATTGGCTCAGATAACGGAGATTTTCGCGCTTAAAGATGGATCCCTTAAGTATGCGAGCATAATTTTGTTTATTACTTAAATAAGAATTTTTTTAAAAAGGGTCCAAAAAACGGGTTTTCAATGAGAAGACTCCTTAATGCGAAAAAATTTTGCCGAAATTTGCCGTTTTGCTTTGAATGTCGAAAACTTGTTATGAAACTTGCACAAAAAAAGCTTAAAAACCTTTAGGGTTATGTAATTTAATTAGCGTAAAAATTACAACTCTGAATGTAAACAAAAATAAGATGTAAGAAACTGAAACTTAAATGAAAAAACAAAAACAACAAATTATTGTTTACGAATATATTAACAAAGTGAGTGTTTGATGACATTTGCATTAATTTTGAAGTTATTGTCATTAAAATAAAACTAAATTGAAATAAATAGTTGAAATATGTGTCCATTTTCAATTTCTTATAAGGAATTATGCGAAGAGCTAATTAATTGTGGAAGAGATGTGAATTGTTTAACTGAATTTATTAAACAAAAAAATGAAGCGCTAACAGAGGAACAAATTGTTTTTGTAAAAAAAGACATAAGCCAGCGATTTTTAGGTAAATTCAACAAGCGCTAGGTCGAGTCACGAAGATTTGTTTGTGATTTTTTTGCGAAAAACGAAACTTGGATGAAAAGTATATTTTTAAAATATCGCCTTAGAAATGCTTAATTTAAGAAGTTTTTCAAATTTCATAGATGGGTTGCGATGGATTCTCTGGACACGCTTAATACCAGTAGAACCTTCCTAGGGATGTGAGTGATGGAAATATGTATTTAGTTTCTATGGTGCCATTATCATTAGGTTCGGACACTAATACAGTGGGGTCTCGTTATAAGTCGTTTCTCCACGTATAGCGAATCGACTTATAACGACTCAGTTTTCTTCATATGATTGTATGAATTAATTTCTAATTGGTTCCTCAAAGCTCAAAAATTGATACACAAATTTTTTAAATTCAATAAAATGACATTCCCCTACAACTGGCATCACTGCTCTAATGCTGATTTCCAATTATTCGTCGGATGTAGAACGTTTTACACTGCGTCCACAACAACGCAATTGATTTGAGCTGCTTCCATATGCTTGCATGTGTTTGCCTCAATTGACGGAACGCACCTGACGCGTCATTAGAGATGGCACTTAGGGGCGCAAAAGACGAAAAAAATGTGCCCCCAAACTTTTAGACGTAATTGCGAATCATTTGCGACGTATAGCGAACCAGGGTGTTAATTGATACGTTACGTAAGTGCGAATCGACGTATAACGAGGCGACTTATAACGAGACCCCACTGTATTGAATCTCGGCGCAACAATACTCCATCGTCAACCCGATATTTTCGTCCGATTTCGTTCGAAATCGCCAAAGAAACTAAAGAGAAAGTGGAAGAAGTTGTTGCAAAAATTTACTCCGAGATTGTTGCTTTGAAACCAACAAAAATTCTATCACACAATAGAGAAATAAATGTAAAGCATAACCTGGTATTTACAATGCTTGATGGTAATACGGCTCAGATCGTGACACCGACTCCTTCAGCAGCAGTCTGCTACATTTGTGGTGCAAGACCTACAGAAATGAATAATTTGGACTTGATTTCATCGAAACCAGTACAGGCAGATGCTTTCAAATTAGGAATATCGTCTTTGCATGCCAGAATAAAGTTTATGGAGTGTATATTTCATTTAGGCTATAATTTGCCTTTCCAAAAGTAGGCTGCGACTTTAAAAAATAAGCAAATTAAAGAAGAAACCAAAATTCGCATTCAGGAGCAAATCCGAGAAAAATTGGGACTGCGAGTGGATGCTGTAAAGCAGTGCTTGCCAGCGTAATACTCTTTCATACAAAGCTGAGTATTGCGGCTTTGTTGTTTCTTTGTTGTTGTTTCTCGCACACAGCGTCTGTGTAGCGAGAGAATTCAATCAGTTTGGCAGCGGCAATGAACGAACCCTGCAGAAATGAAGCGGTTAATTTCCTAAAAAGGACTGACCTTTAACCAGTCCCACATCGACCGGTCAAAATAGGACTCTTTCTTATAGGGAAATCGGTTAGCCGGCGGTCAGTCCCCCAAACGACACTCATATTAACTTAGAAAATTTTTGTGAATTCCATACAAAAATAATAGCAACTTATTCGAAGCATGCGAGAGAGGATGCTGTTTCAATTCTTTATATTCTTTATTTTCGTTTCTTCTATGGACTTAAATGGAATATTGTCTTTAAGTAAGTCACAGCCAGTGGTAGCTCAGAGGATAGCGTGCAAGCTTACTAATCAAAATTCCGCAGGTTTGCTTGTTCAAATCCCGTGCCCATAAAAAAATTATTCGAAAAAAGATGTTCAAATAGAATTCTATAAATATACACGCGAAGGGAGAGGGAGGCACATTGACTACGCAAGGCTCTCGAATTTTTTTGACTCCATAAATAAAAACTTTCAAAAGAGACAGAGAGAAAAAGAGAGAAAAATTGGGCGCACCGCTTTATACACTTTTGTTGCTATTATGAATATGTCTATAAATAGAAACATTCAAAAGAGCAACAGAGAAAAAGAGAGAGAGAGAGATTGATGTGACGCTCTCAACAAAAAATCAAATTTTCGAATATTCTTTCGAATGACCCTTATGGGACACACCTACGGTCAGTCCCTCAGCGGACCGGTCCCTCCCCTAGGACAGGCCCATGTTAAAAAGGTCAGTTGAATACATTAGAAGTGGAATTAAGAGGGGACTAGTAGTGGTAACATGAGGGACTGACCGAAGGCTACACTTGGGTCAGTCCATATTTCTGCAGGGAAGCCTCATAAGCACACATACATGTGAAGAATGAGAGAAATTGTGCTAGTGGTCGTGCTGACAAGCACTGCTGTAAAGCAAGGTACTGGGATATCTAACGACGGGAACATGTCAAGGAGTTTTTTTTTAAGCCCTGAAATTGTAGCTGATGTGACGGGAGCAAAGCAAGAACTTATAGACAGCTTTCGAATTATTCTCCAAATAATAACGTGTAGGCAAAAAATCGATAGCGATAAATTTAAAATTACGCAATGGATACAGCAAAGTTGTTTGTTGACAATTATAGCTGGTTTTATATGCCTATAACAGTACACAAAGTTGTTATGCATGGCAAGCAAATTTTGGATGCCGCAATTCTTCCAATTGGAATGCTCTCTGAGGAAGCCAAAGAAGCGCGAAATAAAGACTATAGTAAGTTTAGGCTTATGTTTTCTAGAAAATGTGATAGGATCTCAACAAACACTGATGTTTTTCATCGACTACTCGCAAGTTCTGATCCATATATAACTTCAATTCGGCGACAGCCAAATAAAAATGAATTAGAATTAGATCCCGTGATGCAAAAAATGATAATGGAATAAAAAAATATTTTTCAATTATTTGTTATACCTTTTCCGAAGGAAAGGGTATATTAAGTTTGGCTCGGAGTATGTAACATACCAAAGGAGTCGCGATAGATATAGACATATATATATATTCTTGATCAGGATGACAAGAGGAGTCGATCTAGCCATGTCTGTCTGTCTGTCTGTCTGTCTGTCTGTCGGTCACACTTTAGTTTTTCGTAATTTACTCCTAAGCCATGAAAGATATATTGAAATTTGGCACGGACTTGAACCAGGTAAATGTCCGAAAAACTGCATACAATTTTTTTTCGTAGTCCCTTCTTGGGCCGTGGGAAGTGGTTCAGAGGTTTCAAAAATCACGATTTTTAACGTTTTTTCTGGATAACTTTTTTACTATACATCCCAGCTTATTGAAATTTTGTGTGTGTGTAGCTACTATGTAGACTTAAGCTTTCGCTGAAAAAAATTGCGACATCGCTATAACTACCCTGCAGAAATATGGACTGACCCAAGTGCAGCCTTCGGTCAGTCCCTCATGTTACCACTACTAGTCCCCTCTTAATTCCACTTGCAATGTATTCAACTGACCTTTTTAACATGGGACTGTCATTGGAGAGGGACCGGTCCGCTGAGGGACTGACCGTAGGTGTGTCCCATAAGGGTCATTCGAAAGAATATTCGAAAATTTGATTTTTTGTTGAGAGCGTCACGTCAATCTCTCTCTCTTTTTCTCTGTTTCTATTTATAGACATATTCATGATAGCAACGGAATTTTGATTAGTAAGCTTGCACGCTATCCTCTGAGCTACCACTGGCTGTGACTCACTTAAAGACAATATTCCATTTAAGTCCATAGAAGAAACGAAAATAAAGAATATAAAGAATTGAAACAGCATCCTCTCTCGCATGCTTCGAATAAGATGCTATTATTTTTGTATGGAATTCACAAAAATTTTCTAAGTTAATATGAGTGTCGTTTGGGCGACTGACCGCCGGCTAACCGATTTCGCTATAAGAAGAGTCCTATTTTGACCGGTCGATGTGGGACTGGTTAAAGGTCAGTCCTTTTTAGGAAATTAACCGCTTCATTTCTGCAGGGTATGGTCATCATCCTCCACATTAGAAAAAAACACTCTCTTATTCTCATATCTGAATACAAAAATAATTTTTTTGCTTCTTCTGATTGTGTATTTTGCCGCCACATAAAGTCGTCACTTATGAAAAAATTTTGACCATGACCACATTTCTCGAAATTCGCAAAAATTTTATTTTCACTATTTTGAATTGAGTATTTCGCAGCTAAACAAAATGTCCTCTAAGGGTTAAAATTTGATCAAGACCACCATTCGCGAAATTCGAAAAAATTTGATTTTCACTATTTTGAATTGAGTATTTCGCTGCTAGACAAAATGTCCTCTAAGGTTAAAATTTGACCATGACCACCATTCACGAAATTCGCAAAAATTAGATTTTCACTATTTTGAATTGAGTATTTCGCTGCTAGACAAATGTCCTCTAACGGTTAAAATTTGACCATGCCCACCATCCGCGAAAATTTTGTGCTTAACAATAATCCCGAGTTTTAGAAACTAAATCGAAGTACAGATAAGGTATAAATAGATACCAAGCTAGAACAAGAAACGGCAGGAATTTTTGTTAAGGTAATGTTTTAACATATTTTAGGCTGAGGAAAAAGGTTGTGTGCAATCGGCTTAGCCGATGTAAACTTCTTTACTTGTTTTTCAGTAATATGAACTTTTCAAAGGAATTGTTTTTCATAGTCTACAAGGTGGGCCTGGCATATATAAAATAAAATAAACGGCAATATAAAATTAAAATAATATGAAAAAAAAATTTATACTTTACCATCTTAAATTTTTTAACATAATTCTAAAAACTTTACATGTTTTGCATGAAGTTTGAGCAAGTTAAAAAATACCTTCTTTTATCCTTTCCATCCAACAAAAAGTTGTCCTTTTTGCAGGCATTATAGAATCAAACGGTATATGATTAAGTATTAAAAAACTCATAGAAAGTGGGCGTGGCAGCTCAAGAAATGTATTATTTTTTGTTTAAATAGTATTTTCTGTTTCTTTGGCAACCTGAATCACAATTTAGTTGAAAATACTGAAATTTGAAATTTTTGTTGTATGTAAAGTGGGCGTGGCATAAGTCCGATTTTCTTAAAGTAAAATTTTTTTGGTTAAGAGTCTCGAATCCTACTTCCCTACCAAACAGACGGACAGACAGACGGACATGTCTAAATCGAATCTCCAGGTGATTCTGATCATTTCTATATATATTTTGTATGGTCTATCTTGACTGGTTCTGGGTGTTACACACAAACGCAATTTATCCTCGACACAGCGTGTTCGGGTCTAATGAAAAGGGTGTCGCGCGAGAAAAAGAAAATTTTTTTAAATAAGAACCACCCTAATACTATATGTATATGTATGTATGTATGAAAAACTCAAGTACAACATTTATATGAAAGAATTTCGTTTCTAATTGAATGAGTATACATAATTTTTATTTAAAATATTGCATCGAATTGCTGCAGGCAAGTCCCTCTTCTCAACTGTTTGTCCGGCTGTGCGATTGCCCGTCTGTTTTCTGTCCGATTGCTGTATCTGTTCGGGAATATATTTTGTTAACTTTATGTATTACATCATAGAAACTCGCGAATCCGTACTTCTTCGAGATGTTCGCGGCGCTATGATTAGATTTTGATTCAAAGAAACAAAGTACGCTTTCTATAAATTGATCGATGATTCATCGCGCAGATCTCTCAGTGATCTTATCGCTCATCTCTCGTCGCTCATCGTGATGGGCCATCGGTCGCTCGTCATTTACCGCTGTGAGCGAATTCATCATCACGATCGCGTTCGTTATGTCTGCTAGACCACAAACGTTGGTTTTGTGTGTGTGTATTCCCGCAATCACCATCGGCTAAGTAGACGCCATCGCGAAAATAGAACGTTTTTCATCATACGGTCAAAGGCGATGCCAATAACACCCGCCAGACTGCCAGACATCCGTCCGTCCGTCTATAAGAGTGCCTTTCTGTCTAAATCTGCATGTTTTCTAGCGTCTGGGACCTATGTCTACATTGCTTTAGATAATTACGTCTAAAGCATAAAGCGTATAACGATTAATTTCTAACGCCCTTAAAATTTTTGGGCCCGACATACTAGGGTGGTCCTTATTTTAAAAAATTTTCGTTTTTTCGCCCGACACCCCGTCATTTTAATATATACCACGAGAAAATATTTCCTTATTTTTTTTAAATTTTTTAAATGAGATTTAGGGGTCGCTAGCAGCGATCACAATTTTCCATATAAGCTCCATATATATATATAAAAATCTGTTAGTTTCATAAAATATACTTATTTTAAAATTACAGCAGTACAAAAATTCAAGGGATTTTAAAGCATTTTCTATGGATTTCAGCTTGTTAAATGGGCCAAAAAATTTTTTAATGCCTAAATTTCTGTCTCTGTCAATGAAATTCAGTTTTCATGAAGCAGAAAATCAAATTAATAACAAATTAATTTTACCAAAAAATTTATGCATAACAAAGTAAAATACTCTAGTCGAATTGAAAAAAATCAAATATTACCAAAATTCCATTTATTTTACTCGCATATTACAGTAACATTGTTGTCTTCTTTGGCAAGACAAGACAAGGCAAGGCAACAATGTTACCGTAATTTGCGAGTTAAAAAAATGGAATTTTGGTAATATTTGATTTTTTTCAATTCGACTAGAGTATTTTACTTTGTTTAATAAAATTTTTGGAAAATGAGTTGGTTTTAATTTGATTTTCCCTTCATGAAAACTGAATTTCATTGACAGGGACAGAAGTATTTGGCATTAAAAGAATTTAGGCCCAAATAATTGGAAATATTAAGGGGATGTTCCGACTAGTCGGTAAAGCCGACTATTCGGTCACTTTTGTAGTCGGCGCTAGTCGGTTCCTTACTTTGTCTACATTTTTCAATAAAATGTAGTAGGAATTTAGACAATTGTATTGTATTTTATTTTAGTATTGATTATTTTTCTAGTATTTTTATTTAGCAAAAAGAAGAAAGCAATTCTTCTTCATATTAAAAAAACAAAAAATTCATCATAAAAAAATGAACATCGAATCGAATTGGATTCGAATCGAAATGTAGAAAATACCCAATACTTTCCATTAGGTAGGTAGGTAGGTTGGACTGGCTGCCACTTAGGCCGTTAATCGGCCCATTGGACCAAGGAGGTTTTCTAGCGTTTGTGTGAGTGTTATTATGTCTTATTATGTAGTGTGCCTTAACAAGCGATTATGTGAAAAAAACCGGTGCTAGGCTTGGAACATTACAATCCGTCTCGCCTGTGCCGGGAATCGAACCTCGGACCCTGGGATCAAGAGCATAGCACGCATCCCCTACGCTATCGCAGAGCCACATAATTTCGATTAAAGAGGCCCAAAAAAAAAGATCAAAATGAGATAATTTTTTAAATACACAAATTTAGTCCCCAGCTAGCATTTTTATACCCGACACACTCTGTGTCGAGGGTATATTGCGTTTGTTGGGTTGTGTGTAAACACCCAGAACCAGTTGAGATAGACTATACAAAATGTATATAGAAATGATCAGCGTCACCAGGAGATTCGATTTAGACATGTCCGTCTGTCCGTCTGTCTGTCTGTCCGTCTGTCTGTATACAGTTATCTTATCGAAGGAGTTGAGCTATCTTGACAAAATTTTGTATGCGTGCTCACGGGGACATGAGTAAGACTAAGTTCGAGAATGGACCCGATCGGACCAATTTTTGGGGTACCTCCAGTACTAGGGACTGTTACGAAAATCACAAAAACTGCTTAAAATCGGAGTTTTTCAAGATATTTTGATAAATTTGGCATTTGAACATATTTTATGCCAGTTAATGTGATTTACAAAAATCAGAAAAATGGGCGTGGCAGAAGGGCGTTTTTCGAAAATTGTCTCCTACTCCCGAAAACGCTATGGGACTTGAACGAAAATTGGCACTTATACTTCCTTTGTTACCTAAACATCCTGCCCAAAAATTTTCTGGATTGGTTCATTATTAAGGGTACCTCCATACTAGGGTCTGTCACAAAAATCCGAAAACTGCCCCAAAATCTGACTTTTTCCAATATTTCAATGAAACTTAGAATTTGCGCGTTATTTAAGCCTCCGATTAGAATTCCGAAAAATTGGAAAAGTGGGCGTGGCAAAGGGGCGGTTTGCATAAAGAAATTTAAAAAAATGCGGTATATGGGGCCCCTATGGCCTTAAACAACTCCTGATATTAAAAATTATTTGAATTGTGTGTCTGTGTCGGGTATTCTATTGTCAGGCTTGCCTGACTATAACACCCCTTACTTGTTTGAAATTTTTTTATCAAAAGCGACTCTTTTTCGAGTCGCCTTTATGATTAAAAAGATCAAAAATGCGCTCGTTTTCTGGTCAGAAATGATACTTTTGTCGGGAGAAATTGGAACCCTTGCCGCGACTCTTCTTGCCGAGTCATATTTGACAACATTTGCGAGACGTTTTCAAGCCATACTGGCTATCATTTTCGAGTCGTTTTCTGATACAGTCGACTTCCGTATAGTGAACGTTATAGAATGAAGTTCTCCCTGCTATGAAATATTTCAAACGCACAGCTTTTTCGTTCCACTTTCTGTGTACGTGTTAATAATTTCTGTTTAAAATGAAATTTCTATATAATGAAGTGATTTCCTGGGGCCCTACTCTGTATTGCGATGCGATACGCAATTCGATGCGATAGCTTATTTCGAGTCGCAATTGGAACGGTTTTTTATAGTTTTTGATTCGTAAAATTGAACTGAATGGTTCGGAAATGCATTTCCAACATACCAATTAATCTGAAAAAGGATATAAGTGCAAACAACCGTTCCAATGGCGACTCGAAATAAGCTATCGCATCAAATTGCGTATCGCATCGCAATACAGAGCAGGCCCCCTGGTCCCGTGCGACTTCATTATAAGGAAGTTCGACTGTATATTTTTACTAATATTTGCTATCATATTCGAGTCTACTACGATTCATAATTGTGAAAGAAAAAAATTAAATAAAAAAAAGATTTTGATTTAGATTCTCCTCTCTGGATTTGAACCTGGAAACTCTCGTTTTTAGTCATCGACACCGTGTTTGCCAAATCGAAAGTCGGGAGATTTTTTTGTTGAAAACTTAAAAGTCAAAAAAGTTTTTTTTTGCAACTCCATTCAACCCATTTTTTGAGTCTTATATTGAGTTAAAATTTCATAAAGCAACAGCCTAAATAATCATAATCAATCCCCTGGGGAATCAATTGGCGATTGCTCTATATTTTGGTTTTGTATTTCAATACGAGTCGTTTTTGAAACATCCAAATGAGTTCTTTTCGAGTCGGTTTTTATCGTGCATGTGATCAATCGGTTTTTTAAATTATCAAGGGGCTCGAAAAAGACATTTTTGTGCAAATGAGACGAATGTCAAACGAAGTAAACAACAACAAAAAATAACGTTAAAGCTTAAACCATATTAATAGAGAATTTCAGCATTTTCGCGCATTTTTATCTAATACAAGCCATAACAGAGCAACTTGAGCGCAAATAAGGGGTAAATAAAGTGTAACGAAAGCTCACAAAACTAGATGCGTTCCAATTCCAATGACACGTCTGAGTTACCTTTTCAATTCATTTTTCTTTTCCTCTTGATTTTCTTGATCTTCTCTATGATTTTTTCAATTCTTTTTGATATTTTCTCAAACGCATCTGCCTGCTGGCCTATCCGCTTGTCATTGTCATTGCTGCCTGTTTATGCATTCGCATCCATACCAGGCAATGCTGCTCATCTTACTCTGCTTTTTGGTGTATCGTCTATTGGTCTCTGTGACATCGACCGATCTTCACAGACGACATATACATTGTGATGGATTGGACATGATTGCGTTGTCGTCATCATGATTGTCGTGTTTTCTTAATTTGGTTAAGACAAGAAAAACGTGGAGTTATAGAGAAAAAAGCGTTCATCGAATGCCTTCCAAGGTCAGACGAAGAAGTTGCGCTGATCTGCTGTGCACAAATTTTTTTCAAATGATTTATACAGTCAACTAAGAGAAATAATGGGAGTGAAAGTAATTTTAATAGTGGCACGGAGATTCCTTAAAGAAATCAAATTTTTTATTGTATAATTACACTGTGGTAGTCGAAAAGAAAGACAATACCGAATTTAACGGTTTCCCCCTATTTCGGGGACGAGGAATCGAAATGCATCATTTGTTTTTTGAATTTCTATATATGAGTTGAAGTTTGGTATTCTAAGCTAACACCAAAATGTACTCTGGATATGGGCCAAAGTTCTTTTTAATGCCTAAATTTCTGTCTCTATCAATGAAATTCAGTTTTCATGAAGGAGCAAATCAAATTAATAACAAATTAATTTTTAGCAAAAAATTATTCATAGCAAAACAAAACACTCTAGTCGAATTGAAAAAAATCAAATATTACCAAAACTCCATTTTGTTTACTCGCAAATTGCAGTAACATTGTTGTCTTCTTTGGCAAGACAAGACAAGGCAAGACAACAATGTTACTGTAATTTGCGAGTAAAATAAATGGAGTTTTGGTAATATTTGATTTTTTTCAATTCGACTAGAGTATTTTACTTTTTTATTAATAAATTTTTTGTTAAAATTAATTTGTTATTAATTTGATTTGCTCCTTCATGAAAAATGAATTTCATTGACAGGGACAAAAGTATAGGCGTTAAAAAGAATTTTAGCCCATATGCCAAGTAATTCTTCCGAACACACCGTTATGAAAAAATGCCGAATGAGGAAGCTATACCCATTTAAAATTTGTTTTGTGTTATTTATTTTTAAAATTGAATTCATTTTTGATAAAATTTAATTCTCTACCTGTTTTTCTTTTACTTTCAGGTTTTATAATTTTTAAAAAATCAGCGGGAGGCAATCTTTCGATAATCATTTCCGCTCCTTTTTTTAGTTGAGCGCCGAAACGAGGTAATTTAATTAAGCATCTTTATTTTTTCAATTGTTATGAGTGGAAACCACAATTAAATAGTGATAGTGATAGCGA
The DNA here is from genome assembly GCA_020466095.1 of Chlorops oryzae. Taxonomy (NCBI): domain Eukaryota; kingdom Metazoa; phylum Arthropoda; class Insecta; order Diptera; family Chloropidae; genus Chlorops; species Chlorops oryzae. Next base: position 122,342,787 of record CM035806.1, on the reverse strand, counting down.
TAGTTTTTGTCTACTAATCCTCCATTTCTCTTAGTTACTTAGTTCCTCACATAAGCTGCGAACGAGTACGAGCGCAATTGAGGCTTGTTTGAAACTAAATTTTAATTAACGTTGTATGGCGTTATTTCTCGATACAAGAAATCGTTGCAGCTATCAATACATTGAAACATATGGTGCCATCTCCTATATAATTCCAGCAAGGAGACTATCTGCGAACGGTACGAGAGCAGCGGAACCGCGGCCTCTAACTAATCCTTCAACAGTAGGTTGAATGGTTATTTGAGCAAACTAAATTTTTATTTCGGGTTTGATGTTGTTAATTGTCTCCACCAAGAATTCCGACATTCTCAGTATCCACTTTGATAAAGCAGCGACGCCCCCAGTCGTAAGTGCTTGGCTTGCACTTAGTACTATAGAGTGAGACTTTCGGTTAGGCAAATATAGGTTTAAAACGATCCACTATGATCTTCCGTGTCGTTGTTGCGATTTTGATACAACGGGAAAAGTTCAACAAATTGGGTATCGCTCCTTGCGAGCTAGTTTGACATTTGCACACTCACCGGTCAGCTGTTGATATTTAAAGGCGGTGCACAATGGGGTATTTGATGTCGATTAGTGCGATTAATTGAAAAAGTGAAATTGGAGCTATAGTGAAGTCTGCGGTATCGAATAAAAGTGCATAAAATTCTCTATCACTAACTGCAAACATTAGCGCCAAACAAGTTATCCTCTTCTGACGGGACACAGTCGAAGTAGCCGTTTGTTTACGTTTTGTGCGCGCCGCGTAAATATAAAGAAATATTTTTTGCGTTTAAGAGCAAAAATTTTTTATTTTGCTTGAGAAAAAGGACTATATTTAAATGGAGCCCTCTTCTTCAGGTGTTTTGAAAAAAAAAAAAAATTTGTTTGTATAAAATAAGTGTTTTTGACTTCTGAACTAATAATTTTCCTCATAACCTTTAAAATACATGTTTTTCGGCTTATATGTGGACAAATAGTTGTGAATTGAGCGCGATTGAGTAAAAAATTTTTTTGTTTCGTAAACTATGGACTTTTGACATACTTTTTAGAAAAAAAAAGTCTGCGGCAATAGCGCGCACTTTTTTGCTATATAAATTTTTGTATATCAACTCATGCACCAAAAATGCACATATTGAATACACTCAGTGAACAACAAACGCAAAAAGTAAAACGAAATGCGTGTATATAGAAATATATATTATATATATATATATGTAGTTTGTTTTTATATTGTTTTGATATAGTGATGTAGCGAATATTCGCATTCGCATTCGTATTCGCGAATATTCGCATAATTCTGGACATTCGTATTCGCATTCGCAAAATTGCGAATATTTGGCGAATATTAACATCCGAAAAATATACAAATCCCATGGATATTATAGTTTTCTTTTATGTAGATTGACTTGATATGTGTATTGATTTGTAGATTTCAAAACGAAACTTAAACGTTATTCAAAACAGGCTTGGAGAACAAATTTAAATTAATTTTCTTTACGAAAACAGATTAATTAAATAACTTTTTTTTTGGATCATTGGGCAGCACTCTAACAAAAAATATGTGGGGCTTACACGGCACTTCAGCTGTCAATACCAAAGCATAGATAAGTGGTGCTTAATTTAAAACTGAACATTCGCATTCGTATTCGCGAATATCGGCGACAGATATTAGCATTTGCATTCGCATTCGCGAATGTTTAAAAATACACATTCGTAACATCACTATTCTGATATTTGTAGCTCATACTTGTCACATACGTTATTGTTATACCCGACACACTCTGTGTCGAGGGTATATTGCGTTTGTGTGGTTGTTTGTTTCAATTAAGCCATGTCCGTATGTCTGTCTGTCCGTCTGTCCGTCTGTTTGTATACAGTTTTCTTATCGAAGGAGTTGAGCTATCTTGATGAAATTTGGTCTGCGTACTCATAGGCATATGAGTAAGAACAAGTTCGAGAATGGACCTGGTCGGACCATTTTTAGGGGTACCTCCAGTACTAGGGTCTGTCACAAAAAATTTCAAAACTGCCCCAAAACCGGATTTTTTTGAGATATTCCATTGAAACTTTGGATTTGAGCGTATATCAGGCCTCCGATTAGAAAACAAAAAAATTGGAAAAGTAGGCGTGGCAAAAGGGGCGGTTTGTGTAGTCGTAAGAAGTAAATTTGCTAAATTTTGTTGCTCTGAGCATAAAAATGTTGCAGTTATGGGCAAAAAATTTGTTCATTTGTATGGGGGGTGGGCGTGGCAGTGGCGAATATAATCAATAATTCGCCCTGAACTATACAATCACTTTAGACAACACGTGTGCCAAATTTCAAGTCCCTAGCTTAATCCGTTGAATTAATCGCACAAATCGACATCAAATACCCCACTGTGCGGTGCAAGAAATTTGAGAAGAGAATACTACCGGTCAGTGACCAAACTTTGAACGAAGGACCGATCAAGTTTGATACTTAATAATTTTTATTAAATAATTAATTATAAAAAATTTTGACGAAAATAGGTTTTCAAACTATGTGCTGAGTGAAAAAATAAATAAATAAATAAAAACAAGTAAGGGTGTTATAGTCAGGCGAGCCTGACAATAGAATACCCGACACAGACACACATGTTCAAATAAATTTTAATATTAAGAGGTTTTTAAGACCATAAGGGGCCCCATATACCGACTCTTGATAGATTTCTTTATGAAATCTGCCCTATTGCCACGCCCACTTTTCCAATTTTTTTTGGAATTCTAATCGGAAGATTAAATATACGCTCAAATTCTAAGTTTCATTTAATTATTTCGAAAAAGTCAGATTTTGGGTCAGTTTTGAGATTTTTGTGAGAGACCCTAGTACTAGAGGTACCCTTAATAATGGACCTATCAAAAAAAATTTTTGGTTATGATGTTATAGGCTACAAAGGAAGCATAAGTGCCAAATTTCGTTCAAGTTCCATTTGCGTTTCGGGTGTTGGAGGCAATTTTCGAAAAAAAGCCCTTCTGCCACGCCCACTGTACCAATTTTTTGAAATCATATTACTTGCCTTACAAAGTGTCGAGGGTATATTGCGTTTGTGTGGTCGTATGTAACACCCAGAACCAGTCGAGATAGACCATACAAAATATATTATATATAGAAATGATCAGCGTCACCAGGAGAATCGATTTAGACATGTCCGTCCGTCTGTCTGTCTGTATTTTTGTATACAGTTATCTTATCGAAGGAGTTGAGCTATCTTGAAGAAATTTGGTATGCGTGCTAACGGAGACATGAGTAAGAACAAGTTCGAGAATGGAGCCGATCGGACCATTTTTAGGGGTACCTCCAGTACTAGGGTCTGTTACGAAAATCACAAAAACTGCTGTAAAATCGAAGTTTTTTAAGATATTTTGATGAAATTTGATATTTGAACATATTTAAAAGCAAGTAATACGATTTCAAAAAATTGGAAAAGTGGGCGTGGCAGAATGGCGATTTTTGAAAATTCTCTCCTACACCCTAAATTCAAATGGGACTTGAACGAAATTTGGCACTTATGCCTCGTATGTAGCCACAAAAATCCTCCCCAAAAAATTTTTTCGATCGGACCATTATTAAGGGTACTTCTAGTATTAGGGTCTGTCACAAAAATCCCAAAAATGCCTCAAAAGCGGACTTTATTGAAATATTTCAATGAAACTTAGAATTTGACCGTATATATAATATAAGGGTCCGATTAGAATTCCAAAAAAATTTGAAAATTGGGCGTGGCAAAAGGGCGGTTTTCATTTATAAATTTAACAAAAGTCGGTATATGGGGCTCCTTATGCCCTTAAACACCTGTTGATATTAAAAATTATGTGTCTGTGTCGGGTATTCTATTGTCAGGCTCGCCTGACTATACACCCTTACTTGTTTTTCAGTGAAAAATTTCGAAATAATGTTAAATCAATTTGAAAATCATTAGTTGTTTTAAGGCACGAATTATATTTTTATTGAAATTTTAAAACAATGATGCTGAAGCGAGGCACTTTCAAACATTTGTATATTTTCGAGGCTTTTGGAAGAATTCACGCAGAATTTCTTCTTCGTTGAGTGCGATTCCTGCGTGAATATTCAGGGATGGAAGACAATTCAAACGCTCTTGTCTCATTGTGCTTCTTAAGCATAGCTGTGAAGTAATGATTACTAATCGTAGTCATTAGTAATTTGATTACTTTTATCCAAAAGTTGAAGTAATTGATTAAGTACGATTCTTTTCTGTTTGGCCCAATAATCCAAGAATTACGAATACAAATAATCAAATTGGAATCAGGATTACTTGCGATTACGAAAAATAATCAAAAATAATCAAAAGTAATCCGACTACTTTTAAAGATTATTATATAATTATATAATCAAACTGACCACCGCAAAAAACGGAGTAGTGTCCGAACGAGCTTCGAACATTCACAATCTGAACATTTTATTGACACTTGAAATGATCGGTTCGAATGCGGTGTGTGCGAGTTTGAGCAACACTTCGTTTGAGTGTCATAATCGATTGTGCATGAAAACTTTCCATCAAGCACAAATCAAGAAAAATGTGATCGTTGCAGCTCTCTGTTCTTTTTATAGACGAAAGGCTTCTTTTTTTTCATCTCTCTTTCGTTCTCTCTATTTTCTCTTTCTCTATCTCTCTTTCGTTCTCTCTATTTTCTCTTTCTCTATCTCTCTCTTTCTTTTTCTATCTCTCACTCTTTCTTTATTTCCCTCTCTCTTTCTTTCTTTCTCTCGCTCTTTCTTTCTCTCTCTCTCCCTTTCTTTCTTTCTCTCTCTCTTTTCTTTCTTTCTTTCTCTCCTCTTTCTTTCTCTCTCTCCTCTCTCTCTCTCTCTCTCTCTCTCTCTTACTATCTTTCTTTCTCCTCTCTCTTCTCTCTCTCTCTCTTTCTATTTCTATTTCTATCTCTGCCTTTCTCTCGCTCTATCTCTCTCTAATCAAGGACGGTTTGAGACAATGGCGAGGTAATTTCTTGTTTTATAAGAGTGAACTTTATTGCTATCGATTGCAATTGAATTATGAATTTTGTTATAACCTGTGATTTACATTTTTAAAGGGTAAATCCACAATTAGTTCTCCCAGTTTTGATCGCCGTCTTTTAAATCGGAGGCATGTCCAATGTCCGATGTGTGGCTTTTTGTATCCCAAGTGCCACACGCTTACGCCAACACAACACCCACGCATACAGAGCGCGCATTTACATATCACGCATTCGAATATGTGTGTGCGTGTGCGCCTACGAGCGTGCCAACAATGTAAGAGTTTCTCATAGCTGCTGAGCCGTTGAGTCGAGAATAGCGTGAAAGAAGAAAAACATGAAAAACATGAAAGCAGGCTCCACTCTGTCGCATCCTCATGACATTTTGTCCTTTCGAAGTATAAAAAATTATTTCCACTGAATTCACACAAATACACAAACACCAACTTGTTTATGATTGCTTGGCAGACAAAATGGACGAATGGCGCCGAATTGGCGCGCCAGTCGAGATTTAATGGCGGCAACTTGAAATGTGAGTGGTTTGGATTTTTTCTAGCTAGCAGCTTTTTTTTCCGCTAGAAATTTTTATTTCTCGTATTCATTCCATTATTCCTGTTGTTTGAAGTTTTTTGCGTCTTTTATTTATCGTTTGTGGGGGTTTTCCCCGTCTTTTTTCTCTTTTTGATATCTTTGATACCCCCAATAACGGTTTCAACGCTTCTTAAGCTGTAAAGCCAAAGATTATCATCAATTGCAGTAAATTATCAAAAGCGTGAATAGGTAAACTTGGCTTGGAGTTTTTCAATTGATTGCTGCGTGGAGTGGAACCACACATGATTATGGTTACCGTACTTTGTCTTTCAATGGAAGGTTCCACAAAAAAAAAAAAAAACCAGTTTGTTCATAAGCAGGGCTTGGGTTTTTTTTTTTTTATAAATTTAAAGCATAATTTTGGGGGCCAACATTTTTCTTACCAGCATTTTGCGAAAAGTTCTTAACTTTATGTGAGTTGCACAACATTTTTAATCCATAAAGTATGCTATAAATTTATAAAAAGCGAAAAAATCCGAGCCCTGCTTATAAAATATATACACTTTTTCTCAAATATTAACAAGCATACTTTATTAAGCTGGGATGAAAAATAATTGGATACGCTGATGATTAAAGCAACATCCCAGCTAATCATATTTAGAGTGCTCCGAAAAGGACTGCTAATGGAACTCTTCGAAGAAGTAAATATACAAAGGCCTCAAAAAACACCACCTAGGAGCATTTCGGGAGACTAAACGAGTCATTTTTCAACAATTCATACAATTTAAAATTTCAATAAACAAAGCTTAGACTTCAAGACTTAAAGAAGATCCGCAGAACTGATTTTCAAGGATGATCAACAAATCTTCAAAATGGAAAATGTTCTTAACATTTATTTACATACTTTTGTATGCTTAATTTAATTATTTTCCATTGATTTTTTACTCACATCATTCACCATTCCCAATGTTAGACAACTCTATGAAGTATGCTTCGATTTTTTTTAAATATTTTTATACCCGACACACTCTGTGTCAAGGGTATATTGCGTTTGTGTTGCTGTGTGTAACACCCAGAACCAGTCGAGATAGACCATACAAAATAAATATATATAGAAATGATCAGCGTCACCAGGAGATTCGATTTAGCCCTCTGTCTGTCTGTCCGTCTGTCTGCCTGTATATAGTTATCTTATCGAAGGAGTTGAGCTATCTTGATGAAATTGGTATGCGTACTCACAGGTACATGAGTAAGAACTAGTTCGAGAATGGACCCGATCGGATCATTTTTAGGGGTACCTCCAGTACTAGGGCCTGTTATGAAAATCACAAAAACTGCTCCAAAACCGGATTTTTACAAGATATTTTGATGAAATTTTATATTTAAACATATTTAAATGCAAGTAATATGATTTCCAAAAATTGAAAAAGTGGGTGTTGCAGAAGGGCGTTTTTCGAAAATTGACTCCTACACCCGAAATTCAAATGGGACTGGAACAAAAGTTGGCACGTATGCTTCCATTGTAGCCAAACATTTTCTTGGGCGGTCCATTATTAAGGGTACTAGGGTCTGCCATAAAAATCTCAAAACGGCCCCAAAATCGGACTTTTTCGAAATATTTCAATTAAACTTAGAAGTTGAGCGTACATTTAATCCTCCGATTAGAATTCAAAAGAATTGAAAAATTGGGCGTGGCAAAAGGGCGGTTTTCATAAATAATTTGCACCAAAGTCGGTATATAGCGCTCATTATGGCCTTAAAAACCTCTGAATAGTTTTTCTTATTATATTGCATTTGTGCGTTCGTGTGCAATACCCAGAACCAGTCGAGATATAAAATGTATATAGAAATCTTTGGATTCACCAGGAGATTCGATTAGACATGTCCGTCTCTCCGTTAACAGTTTCCTTATCGAAGGAGTTGAGCTATCTTGGCGGGGCCATAAGTAAGAATAAGTTTGAGAATGGATCCGCTCGGACCATTTTTAAGGGTATCTCCAGTACTACGGTCCATTGTGAAAATCATAAAAGCTTCTCCAAAAGCTAAATTTTTCAAGAGATTTTGATAAAATTTGATAAATGGCCAGATTTTAGGGTACTAAATCTAATTTCCAAAAATTGAAAAGAAGCGTTTTCCGATAATTTCACTAGCTTACGAAAAATCTGACGATCATTTCTTAAGTAAAATTTTCTGCTGAATCCGAATATGTAGTCAGCTATTTTTTAAGTAGAACAGTTTTCGTGATTTGGGATTACTGGGGCGGAATCTGAGAGTTATGGCTGAAATCTGACTTCAGATTCGTGCTCTTCATGTTTCTGTATCACGACCCTTATTTATTATTCGCCTGTGCAATCAGTACTTTTGGTAAAATTAAGTTTGGATTATTTTTACTTAAATGCTTATATATGCCACATTTTAAATGCGATTGTTATCAACATGGGCTTCCTTTCTTTCTAATAGATCATTCTTTGATGTCAAAGGAAGAAACAAAAATGGAAAAATTTTATTAGGATGTAATTTAGACTAAAAGTGATTTTTAAAACAAATTTTGTTAAAAATGAAACATATTTCTGGAAAAGTTAATTAATAGCTTCTAAGCCAATGGTTGGACCCAAAGGTTTTCTAGGCGTCATCGATAGGGAATTCAATTATCCTTAATTTTATAGCTTAGAACTTCAAAGCGGTTTGGTATGTCCGGAGATAATTGGAATTTACCAACCATACTTTTTTTCAAAACTCAAAAAACGGAAAGCAGCCTATATCTCAAAAACTGTTCTATTTAAAAACAAGTAAGAGTGTTATAGTCAGGCGAGCCTGACAATAAAATACCCGACGCAAACGCACATGTTCAAATAATTTTTAATTTCAAGAGGTGTTTAAGGCCATTAGTGGCCCCATATACCGACTTTTGTTGAATTTCTTTATGAAAACCGCCCTTTTGTCACGCCCACTTTTCCAATTTTTTTAAAATTCTAATTGGAGGCCTTAATATGCGCTCAAATTCTAAGTTTCAGAGAAATATATCCAAAAAAATCCGAATTTTGGGGCAGTTTTGAGATTTTTGTGACAGACCCTAGTACTAGAGGTACCCTTAATAATGGACCTATCAAAGAAATTTTTGGAGAGGATGTTTATGGCTACAAAGGAAGCGTAACTGCCAAATTTCGTTCAACACACATTTGAATTTCGGGTGAAGGAAGCCATTTTCGAAAAACGCCCTTCGGCCATGCCCACTTTTCCAATTTTTTGAAATTGAATAACTTGACTTCAAATATGTTTAACTATCAAATTTCATCAAAATATCTTGTAAAAATCCGGTTTTGGAGCAGTTTTTGTGATTTTCATAACAGGCCCTAGTACTAGAGGTACCCTTAAAAATGATCCAATCGGGTCCATTCTTCGAATTAGTTCTTACTCACGTACCTGTGAGTACGCATACCAAATTTCATCAAGATAGCTCAACTCCTTCGATAAGAAAACTGTATACAAACAGACGGATAGACAGACGGGTAGACGGACAGACAGACAGAGGGCTAAATCGAATCTCCTGGTGACGCTGATCATTTCTATATATATTTTGTATAGTCTATCTCGACTGGTTCTGGGTGTTACACACAACCACACAAACGCAATATACCCTCGACACAGAGTGTGTCGGGTATAAAAATTGACAAAAATGGGATTATGAGGCCTTTAATGGCCTTCAAATTCTCTATAACACTTTGTATTAATGGTAGTGATCTTGGGGCCTGTTTTAAAAAATGTTCAAACATACTTGTCTTGTGTCGGGTACTGTGTTGTCAGGCTCGTCTGACTATAACACCCTCACGGTGTGCTTGAAAAATTTTAAATGGAATTTTGGAAGACGTAAAAATTTTTTGATGCACACTATAGTTTTCTTTATTTTGATGAATTCTGGTAAGTTTTAAAAAAATCTGTGGAGCCGTTTTTTTTTTTTTGTTGAGATTTTCAAAATTTTGTATGAAAAATTTTAAATTATGCCAGATTTCACCATTAGATTTTCAAAATAATACCAATGAAAGATAATTTCTTTGAATAATAAAAAGCAAATGTATTAACGGAATTACTATAAGTATATAGCGCTCACCTCCCCTTGCATACCTCCCCCTCTTAGCAAGATATTGCTTTCCAGCCCCTCACTGTGCATCATAACTGACTGCAATCATGCGTGAAATCTAAAATTT